>PVKA01008144.1:0-74351 GCA_004027165.1 Ctenomys sociabilis | reverse complement strand
CAGTTGGGATAGATAATGCTGTGCTTCTACATAATTCTATGAGAGGCAAGATCTGCACTAATGGTGGTTGGACAGGATATTATGTCGGCTTCTAGTACTACAGTCATCCACTAGGAAAATAATTATTGAATTTTTGATATAATTCAGGTATAAAAAATAAGATAAGTAAGCAGCTACACTCTTAATTCACTGATAAGAGCTATCTGCTAAAATAATATCTGTAAATGTAATATCATGTACGCACCTTATACAGTACCAAAACGTTATGAAAACAGTTTGCAATGTATTAATTTATCGAATCTGTATTGTCAAGGTGTCTTGAAACTGTCTGATTGACATTTGTAGTTGAATAAAATAAAAAAATTAAGAAAAAACAAAGCTGAACTAACTAAATAAATAGCACTTGAAGAAAAATGACATAGTCCATATATGTTGAACAGATGCCAAAAATCTTATAGATGAAAAGGCAGCAGGAGAGTTTGAGGTGAAGGTGGCATAAGAAGCATTGAAAAGAAACAAATCCTGAGCTTATCCAGGTGTTGATACAACAGGTAGAACATTAAAAGCAGTCACCAATAATAGTTTTAGAAGGAAAGGAGAAAAGAGAACAGTGGAAGAAATAGGCTGCAAAATGGCAGGGGTGACTTGGAGTATGATGGAAATATCGCCACATGACTGAGACAAGGGTTGCCTGATTACACAAATTTTCAAAAGTTATTAGCTTCTGACTTAAAATAGTAAATTTTTCCACGTGAATAGTTTACCACAATATGTGTACATCCTGTAAAAGGTCCGGGGAGCAGAAATAAAACAAAAAATTTTAGAGCTGACATCCAGTGGTGATGAAAACACTAATCATCTGCTCTATTCTTGATAAAGACAGCAAAGACAGACTGGCCAAATAGCTCAGCGAATTAAATTGCTTTCAAGCAGGCACAGCGGCTGGAAGTTCAATCCCTGGGCCTGCCATGCTAGTCCTGTCCCTGGGCATTGTGAGATGGCAATTGAGACTGGGTGTAGTGGTGCTCACCTACGATCCCAGCTCTTGGGAGGCTGTAAACAGGTAGATCACTATGAGTCCAGTCTAGTACTGGGACGCTGAGCACCTTGTAGACCCTTCCCTAAAATACAGAGAGAGAGAGAGAGAGAGAGAGAGAGAGAGAGAGAGAGAAAACAAAGACAATGAAAGAATGCAGTCATGTGAGGTAAACCTACCTTGATGGGTTATACAATTTAAATTGCTATTAATGTGACCAACAAACAATATCAGATATATATGATTCATTTTGGCTATTATGAGCAAAATAAAATTCAAATGCAATGATTTGAAAAAATAAAAAATAGTTAAATAACAACTTTGTAAGCATCAAAATATTAAGATCTATAAAAAAGTTAAAGATTTTCAAATTAAAAGAGATAAAAATATAAGAACATTATGCATAATTCTCAACTGAATGCATGATTAGAAAATAATCCTTCACTTGATGAAATTTAATTTAGACATTAGAATTTTTTGGTGGCATCACCTGAGTCTTAAATTAAAATTAATTAATTAATTAATTTATTTATTTGCAGACACACTTTTAATGATGTACCTATAGAAAATAAAAGCTATAAACACATTTCTTACAGTGTTACATTGCATTCTGTTGAAATAGGGAGCAGAATGTACAAATACAGTCATTATGCTTTCAAGATTTTATTAACAGATCAATATATACAATTACCAGACTCAAGAGAAAGTGTTAAATTTTGCTTAAATTAAGCAAGTGAATTTTGTTGGTCTCAGGAATTAAAGATTAAAGTATTGTAGCAGCAGAAACAGCAATGTTTCCTTCAACTTATGTTCAAATAGCTGAAAAAATAGGATAAATGAGAAAACATGCAAACAACTAGAGAATCCATATTAACAATATATAACACTTTCCTATGGAATTCTTTGCATTTTTGAAAAATTAAAAGTATGTTAAAATATTGTTGGGAGCAGTGCTAGAGTCCAAAATGATTTAGATACTCATTGTAGTTGTTCAGCCAAGGAATAGTTGTATCTCTGTTCAGTGCACTGGTAGTAAGAATAACTACTTTATTTGCATTTGAAATGGAAAGGTAAATTTATTATTTTTTTATTTTAAGGAAAAGCAAAGTAATCAGATATTCTGTCATGGCTTTTAAGGGTTTTTCCTGCTTTGTTTCATTAAAATCCACATTCATTTCATTTCTATTTATTTATTTATTTATTTATTTTATTGAAGAACAAATAGCAATTAGACAGTTTCAAGACAAATTAACAGGACAGATTTGATAAATAACACATTAGAGATTGTTTTCATAAAGTCTTGGTAAAAGGTGAATACATGATATTGTACTTACAGACACTATTATAGCAAATGTCTGTAATCAGTGAATGAAGAGAGTGTAGCTGTTTACTTGTCTTATTTTTTATAGCTGAATTATATCACAGACACAATAATTAATACTTTCTACCTTGGTATCTTCCTAGTGGTTCTCCATAGTACTAGAAGCCAACATAATATCTTCTCCAACCACTATTAGTGCAAATCTTGTTTCTCATAGAATTATGCAGAAGCACTGTATATTTATCCTAACTGTACTGTGTATACAAACACATCATGGTATTTCCTTTGTATCCCCCTTGTTTGAATAGACCTGTCAAACATGGGCACTCCACTGTCATCAAACAATTAGAGGTATCTGAACTCAGCAACACAATCCAACAGTCCAGCATTCCACAATAATTCAGAGTTATCTGAAGAAGTTGTTGATTATAGCCATTTACAGTTCAACTTATTATTATAGCCCACCATTATATACCTCATTTTTATACCTTTCTGTTGTATGGTTAAGACTGACATAGAGCAAGACCTATATAACAAAAATGTAGCTTTTGTTTCTGATGAGGTCAGTGAAGTTCCCTCAGGGTTTATCTTGTAAACCTGTACCTTACTCTGTAGATCCTTTGTCTCTGTCATCCATGTGGATGAGTCATGGCCAATGCTTGACCAGTTTGCTCTCTGTGAGAGCCTGAGAGAAAGTTTTCTCTCCATGTGACTCTCCCCAGGCACACTATACATCATCAATCTCTTTCCCCTGAAGCTCCATAACCTCCTTGATCAGAAAATTTGTGGCACACATGAGTTTCATGATGTTACAGCACAGGTTCTCCTACATCCTGAGGCTTTGCTGACTTTTAAAGAGTAGGGCCAAAATGTTGGCTGAACTTGCGACTCTTGTGTTTCTTCAATTCTTGATCTGTGAACCTAGATTGTTAACCATCCAGAGGAAAAGCTGCTTAGTACCCTGCAGCATATGCCGTTCACTTTACCCTAACTATCTGACTCAATTCTTTTTAATTGTTGTTGTACATTTCTATTTGTATTTCTTCTTTTGTCTTCTTATACTAGGGAGACTATATGGTATTTGTACATGTGTGACTGATTTATTTCACGTATGAGCATATGTTCAAGTGGCATCCACTTCAAAATAAATACTTCAAGTTTATCATTCTTTAGAGCTGAGCAATACACCAGTATATAGAAACAACAAAACTTTTTCAACCATTCCTCATGTGATGGACATCTTGGTTGTTTCCAAGATCTTGCTATCACAAATTGTGCTGCTATAAAGATAGTTACACATATATCACTATGATACAATGTTTCCAGTTCCTGTTGGAAAATTCCCAGTAGTGGGATAGCTGGCTTGAATGCGATTTCCAGTCCTACTCTTTTGAGGAGTCTCCACACTGACCTCCACAATGGTTGTACCAGTCTACATTCCCAGCAGCAGTGGAGAAGTGTTCCCTTTTCCCTGCAACGTCTCTAACATTTGTTTTTGGTTGATTTCCTTATGATAGCCATTATTTCTGGAGTGAGATGGTATCTCAGTGTTGTTTTTATTTGTACTTCGAGGATGGCTAGCGATGTGGAGTGTTTTTTTCATATATTGATTTGCTTCTTTAATTTCATCCTCTGAGAAGTGTGTATTCATCTCAGATGCCATTTCTGAATTGGGTCTTTAAATTTGCAGGCCCTGTTATATATTAGTTCTTTATATACTCTAGACAGCAGACATTTGTCTGATTGCTTATTAATCAGGATTTTTTCAAAATTTGTGAGTTGACTTTCTCTTTGTTGACAATTTCTTTTGACGTATAGAAACTCCTCAAGAAGAGTTGATCTCAGTTCTTTCAAGTGCTTCCCATGTGAATACATGTTTGTTCATGAATTCTTTGCCTACCTGTATGTCTTCAAGGGTTCCTCCAACTTTCTCTTCCAAGAGATTGAGTGTTTCTGTTTTAGTGTTTAGGTCCTTAATCTATTTTGACTTTATCTTAGTGCATGGTGATATAGCTGGGTCAAGTTTTAGCTTTCAGCATGTAGAAAGCCAGTTTTTTGAGCACCATTTGTTAAAGAGGCTATTTTTCTTCCAGTAAGCATGTTTCTCCCCTTTGTCAAAGATCAGGTGGCTGAATGTGTTCGTAGATGCCTCTGCATTTTCTAATCCATTCATTGATCCTCAGGACTATTTCTTTGCCAATACCATATTACCTTTATCACAGTAGCTTTGTAATAAAATTTCAAGTCAGGAATTGTGATGCTTCCTGACTTGTCTTTATTGACCAAGATTGTCTTTGCTATTCTAGGTCGTTTGTGGTTGCAAATAAATTTTAGGAATGATTTCTCTAGGTCTGAGAGGTATGTTGGTTGCAGTTTGATAGGGATTGCAATAAATCTGTACAACAGTTTTGAGAGTCTGGCTGTCTTCACGATGTTGGTTCTTCCTATCCAGGAGTATGGAATATCTTTCCATTTTCCGAAGTCCTCTGTAATCTATTTTCTTAGGGTGTTGTAATTTTCCCTGAAAAGATCTTTGACTTTTTTGGTTAAGTGAATTCCAACCCTTTTCATTTTCTGAAGTGCTATTGTAAAAGATATTGTTTCCCTTTCATTGTGCTTGTTGTCTTTGTAGAGGAATGCTATTGACTTTTGAGTTTTTACTTTGTATCCTGCTATGCTACTGAATTTCCATATCAATTCTAGTAGTTTCTTGGTAGAATTTTTTGGGTCTTCCAAGTAAAGTATCATGTCATGTGCAAAAAGTGATATTTTGGCTTTTTCTTTACCTATTGTTATTCCTTTCATTTGTTCTTATTTTCTAATTGCTGTTGCTAATGATTCCAAAACTATATTGAATGGGAGGGGTGATAGAGGACATCCTTGTCTTGTACCTGATTTTTTTTTTTTTTTTTTTTTTTTTTTTTTTTTTTTTTTTTTTTTTTTTTTTTTTTTTTTTTTTTTTTTTTTTTTTTTTTTTGCCTTTTTGAGACAGGGTCTCACTGTGCAGT
The DNA here is from genome assembly GCA_004027165.1 of Ctenomys sociabilis. Classification (NCBI taxonomy): domain Eukaryota; kingdom Metazoa; phylum Chordata; class Mammalia; order Rodentia; family Ctenomyidae; genus Ctenomys; species Ctenomys sociabilis. Next base: position 68,986 of record PVKA01008144.1, on the reverse strand, counting down.
TCAGGCTGGCCTTAAGCTCACTTTGTAGCTCAGGCTGGTCTCGAACTCACAACAATCCTCCTACCTCAGCCTCCCTAGTGCTGGAATTACAGGCATGCGCCACCACGCCTGGCTTGTACCTGATTTAAGAGTAAAAAATTTCAGTTTTTCCCCATTTAGGATTATATTAGCTTTTGGGTTGTCATAGATGGCTTTTATCAAGTTAAGATAGAGTCCATCAATTCCAATTTTCTGTAGGACCTTGAACATGAATGAGTGTTGGACTTTGCCAAAAGCTTTCTCTGCATCAATTGAGATGATCATGTGATTTTTAGATTTCAGTCTACTAATATAGTGTATTACATTTATAGATTTTTGAATGTTGAACCATCCTTGCATCCCTGGGATAAATCCTACCTGGTCATGGTGTATGATCTTGATAATTATTTGTATTCTATTTGCTAGGATTTTGTGTAGGATATTTGCATCTATGTTCATGAGGGAAATTGGCCTCTAGTTCTCCTTTTTAGTTGCGTCTTTCCCTGATTTTGGAATGAATATAATACTTGATTCTACAAATGATTTTTGGAGGACTGCTTCCTTTTCAATTTCATTGAAGAGTTTGAGAAGTGTACAGATTATATATTCTATAAATTTCTTGTAGAATTCAGCTGTGAATCCGTCTCGGTAGGCTTTTCATTACGTTTCATATTATGTTGGCTGTTATTGGCTTATTGAGAGTTGTTATATCTTCTTGATTCAGTTTTGGTAATTTGTACCTTTCAAGGAATCTGTCCATTTCTTCTGTGTCTTCTATGCTTTGAGCATAGAGATTTTTGAAGTAACTATTGATAATATTCTGAATTTCTACTGGGTCTGTGGTCATTTCACCCTTTTCATTCCTTGTTGCTTGTATTTGATTTTTTTTTCCCTCTTCTTGATGAGGTTGGCTAGAGGCTTATCAACTTGGTTTAGTTTTTCAAAGAACCAACTTTTGATTTGTGGATTCTTTGTACTGTTTTCTTCTGCTCTAATCTTTTTGATTTTTTCCCGTCTTTGTGCTCTCGGTTTCATTTGGTCTCATTTTATAGATGTCTAATGTGCAACATTAGGATGTTTATTTGTTCCTGTTCTGTTTTCATGTGTGAGTTCATAGCTATGATTTTCCCTCTGAGAAGTGCTTTCATCACATCCCATAAATTCTGGTAAGTTATGCTTGAATTTTCATTGAATTGTAGATGTTGTTGAATTTATACTGTGACCCATTGATTGCTGAGTAGGGTATTCTTTAATTTCCATGAATGTGTTGGGTTTTTCTGGTTTCTTTTGTCATTCATTTCCGGTTTCATGGCACTGTGGTCAGATAATATGCATGGGATAATTTCTGTTTTCTTGCATGTACTTACACATGACCTCTAGACTAGTATGTGATCTATTTTGGAAAATGACCCATGTGCAGCTGGAAAGAATGTGTATTCAGCTGTGGTTGGGTGGAACACTCTATATATGTCCACCAGGTTCACTTGTTCCAAGCTCTGTTTCAGCTCTGCTACCTCTTTGCTAATTTTTTGTGTGGTATAGATCTATTTTTTTGAGATAAGGGAGTGTTAAGGTCTCCTGTTAAGGTTGTGGTCTTAGATATTAGGTTTTTCGTGTCTAACAAGATCTGTCTTTCATAGTTGGTGCTTCTGTGTTTGGTGCATAGATATTTATGAGTGTTACTTCTTCCTCTTGTATTTTTCCCCTAACCAATATATAGTGGCCTTTTTTGTGTCATTTGATCATTCTTGGTTTGAAGCTGAGAGTGTCTGAGAACAGACTTGCTACTCGTGCTTTTTACTGAGGTGCTGGGGCATGTAGTATTGTTTTTCCATCCTTTGGCTCTGAGCCTATGAATGTTCTTTTCAGTTAAGTGTGCTTCTGGTATACAGCATATTGTTGGATTTTGTTTCCTAATCCACTGTGCCAGTGTATTTCTCTTATTTGATGAAGTGAGTCCATTTACATTGATAGTTATAATTGAAAGGTGTTGACTTTTGATTGTCATGATATTTAACTGCTGTGTTCAATTGTCTAGTGGGTTTAGTGGGTTCATTCTGTTCTCATTCATGCAGTTCTGCTTATTGTGGTCTCTCTCTAGAATGTCTTTCAGTAGCCTGTATAGGGATGGCTGTGTCATCCTGAAATTCTTTAGTTCTTCTTTGTTGTAGTAGTATTTCACATCTCCATCTAACCTGAAAGAGAGCTTTGCAGGATATAATAGTCTGGTCTTGAGTTGGTTTTCATACAGGACTTGAAGAACTCTGTTTCATATTCTTATCTTCATGGTTTGTGTAGAGAAGTCAGCTGTAATTCTGATGGGTTTTTCTTTGAATGTGTTTTGTTTCTTCCTTCTAGCAGCTTTCAGTATATTATTCTTATGGTTGATTTATGGGATCTTGACTATTTTATGTCTTGGTGTGTTTTTACTTGGGTCGAATTTATTTGGTGTTCTGTATGCTTTGGTTACCTGAAAGTTGGATTGTTTCCTCATATTTGGGAAGTTTTCTGTGATTACTTCTGCTCACATTTCTTTTTATATCATTTGTATTATCTCCATCATTCTCATTGATGCCAGTTATTCTCAGATTGTTCATCCTGGTGTCATCTTGTATGTGATGGATTATTTTTTTCCTGCATTCTCATTGTTTTTCAGAGATCCTTTCTCACCTTTTCGCTAGTTGCTCCAGCATCCTCAAGATCTGAAACTCTGTCTGCACTTTCACTCAAATGTTTTGCAGACTTATGATTGATATTTTTAGTTCTTCTGTATCTCTTTTCTGTATTGCTCATACCAGTAATCCATCATATTTCTGATCTCCTTTTTCTATCCATGTCTTCTTTAGAGTTAGCTATTAATTATTTTTTGCTGAGATTCTTCCAAATTGGGTTTCCTCTGTATATTTCTGAAAGTGTTTCTGTGTTTCAGATGCTATGATTTCAAAGAATTCTTTTTTGGTTTCAGAAATTATTTCTGCTTTGAGTTCCTCTTTACCTTTCTGCTGTTGTTTCTTTGCTTTTGACCCTGATAATTCATATGTTTCAGCTGGAATAGTGTTTTCTGCACTTGTTCTGGGTGAGCATTGAATTTCCCTCTTATGTTTTTGGATTTGATTTATTACTTCAGTTGCTATGTATTCAAATATTTCTTTTTTTATTTCATGCATTAATTCTGTTCTGAGTTCTTCTATACCTTTCTGCTGTTGTTCCTTTGCTTCTGTCTGTTAATCCATTCATTTCTGCTGAGCTAGTGTCCTCTTTACTTATTGGTAGACTCAATGTCTGGGATTGCATTTTTCTCCTTCCCTTTGTCATTTTGAATAGCACTGACCTTTGACCTTTGGTGTAGAGTTTTGTTGCAACTATATCCTTAACACATAATGAGATTTGGGTGCCAATCTATTAAGTTTGAGATTATCCAGTTATGCCTGGCTTCGATCTAGCTGTTGTGTTCAGTTCTTTTTTTTTTTTTTTGCTGTAGCTCCTGTGGTTCCCTTCTGTTGCATCCCTGATCAGGGGGACACTTGGGGGACACAGAAGCTCTCCCTCACACTCCACGGGTGTGGGTGGATCTAGTGCTTGGGAGTCACCAAAAGTTCTTGCTCTCATGGAGGGCTTGGGGACAGGGCCTCCAGGGAGGTGCCAGGCAAGTCTCTCCGGGGCATCTCAGGCAGGTCTCTGGCTAGGATGTCTTGGGGCCTGAGGCTCTGGATAGTGCAGAGCACACAGTGGGAAGCCTAAAGCTCTCCCTCAGTCTGTCCAGACACTTACCAAACTTGGATGCCCAGTGAGTTGGGAAAATTCCCACTCTCTCAGCGGGCTCGGGGGAGGGGCTCTGGGTAGCACAGTGTGCATGGGAAGAAGCCAAAGGCTCTTCCTCAGACTCACCACACACTCGCCGATCTGGGATGCTGAGCAAGGGTGGTGGACTTGGAGGCCGGACCCGGGAAGTTGCCCACAGTCAGCCCTTGTGTCTCAGGCCTGTCACTCTCTCAGCGGGGTTGGGGGTGGGCCTCTGGTAGCAAGGCATGCAGGATAAAAAGCCAAAGGCTCTCCCTCAGACTCACTGAACCAGTATGCCAAGCAAAGGTCGGAGGACTTGGGGGCGGAGACGAGGGAAGTCTCATTTCATTTTGCTATGAAAATGGTATAGGGCATACACCCTCTTGTAAAATACAAGAAAACATAAGAAATTGAAGAAAGAGAGCTCCAAAAATAAAAATTTCATTTTGATAAATGGAAGTGGAAGAGATTTAGTCTGTAAAGATGGTTAGCACTAAATCATTCAGACGACGTTTGTGTGCCTTGTGCTACTAAATTTTAGCAAAATGAACTAATACAGAAAGAATGTCCCTGATGCTCAGACTCAGAATTCACAGTTTTGCACAATGTGTTGGCTATCCACCACCAGCTTCCTGCGGTTTCAGGAGGAAAGCAGAATCAGATGGATTTCCTGTATACTGAACTCCACTTCCCTGTGAGTTTAGCAGAATGATTAGCACGTATTGAAGACAATTTCTCTACTTTACTGTGGCTCTCTCTGAAAGAATCAGAATGTGTAGGCGCTAATTGGGTATGACAAGAGATCAGTGTTGAAGTATTTGCATTAGGAGTTACAGGAATACTTGAATCTAAAACACAGCGAAATGAGGCCCTCATCCGTATGTGAGAAAGTTGACCGGCTGGGGGAGGAATCCTGAGGGACCCTGATATAAGGAAGCAGCTCTCTCCCTTAGCATACCTGCATGCGCAGAAACCAAGTCAAATCCTATCACAGACTCACAAGTACAAAGTATAGCTACACAATAAAGTGGAAATTGTGAAAGAACTATATTAGATTGTAATCCTTATTCTAACAATATTAGACATCTAAACTTAATCTATTTCCTTTTCTGTAAATAAAATCTAATGTGTATCTTATATAGTTATTTTAATAACTACAAGAAATAGTGTGCATTGAATTCAGTCTGATCTTTGGCTCATAAGTACAAAATGTGAATAAACTTATAATTATGGAATAGGTGATTTATAGTATTTAATTCATATTATAAATAAACTATAAATATAAATAAATTTCAAAAATCACAACAAAATTTATAAATATGTCATAATAAGTATAAGTAAATTATAAAGTATATATATTTACATGTGTGGCAATATCCCTGGTCAGTTCCAACACAAAATATTTTAGCTTGTCCAATCCACTTTTAGATACATTCTCTTACCAATACTTAGATTTAGTTAGAATAAGGGTCCAGGGAAATTAAACAACTGAATAAAAGCTACAGAGAAAAGGACACTGAAGAGGGCTCCAGAAATGCTTCAAGCAAAGCTTTCAGAAGAGGGATGCCGCCCGGGTCGCCTGCAGCAGAACCCTCAGCCCTATGCACAGTGACTGTGCTCCCCTGCGAGGAGCTCCGTGTGAGGAGCAGAGGCCTGCTGGAAATCCTGCTGACTGCTGGCGAGCCAACCCCATAACCTGGGTGACCACGAGCATATTCATTTCAAGAGTTCCTGTAAGAGTGAAGTAGCACCGAAGGCTTTGTAAATAGCACGTGTCTGGTATAGTGATGTTTTCCGTGATCACCAATTTGTCCTCAGCCCACCAAAAGTGAGCATAAAGATTCACACTGTCCTTAATTCTCCTGGGAGACTAATGGGAATGGAAGAACTTTACCAGTGCAGACAGGCACAGTCCTTGAAGAGTGAGGCTCAAGTATGTGATTTGTTGCCTTCAGAGAGAAAAATAAAGGGTGAACTCTGGAGGTGAGCTAAATTGCATTGGTGTTTCTGGCTTAAAAATAGGTGCTGAACAAATGCACAAGAACGCCTGGCTGTTCATAGCCCATGTGCAAAGTTTCCTACTCTATTACACTAGGAAAAGGTCATGGCAAGGCTGTGTATTTTAGTGTACCCATGTTAGCTTTTCTTCAGTTCTCTCATCACTAAAAGTTCCGAAATATAAATTCACAAATGAATTCATCTCAATTAAATATGAATAAAAATTTTTAGAATTCAGTTATGGAGGATTCTAAAGAACACTAGTAATAAATCTTATTAGGTCAAGGAAATATGGAAAGTTTGACCAAGCTTTGGCAAGTGTGTAAATTAGTGAGAGGTAATTTACTTAATAGAGTCTGTTTTATTTGCTTGTGAGGAAGGATAAAGGGATCATTTACCCTTCAGATATGTATATATTCCTGTTCTACTTTCTTTAATATGAATTCAACAAATTTAGTTTGAATTAACAAAATATTCAGTATTTGTTGTTATAGTTCAATACATTTATTGAGGTGCTACTATCTCCCAGATGCATTGGCTGCATTCAAAAAAAAAATTAGATAGAGGCCAAATTAAACTGGGGCCACTCTGACTAATGTTCAGTTTTAGTTTCTTCCTTTGGCATTTATCACTTCCCATTTGCTGTTGCTGCCTACTGTTTAGCAACTACTTGATGCCATTTTGAAGGTTCTTTAATCAAGTGCTTGTGTGTCTAACCTAATCCCTAACTGGGAAATCCAATACAGAAAATCCAATACAGTAGGTATTGACTTTCAAATAAAGTACTGAATCTATGATAAGAAGACAGTGAAACACACCTAGAGGTACACTCATGGGCGCATGCACCTAGAAGCTACTGTATCAAGTGAGGGGCGTTAGGGTTGGAGGGGGTGAAGCCGAAGTGAAGAGTGAGTATGAGCAGAATTCTCTTGCAGGCTACTAAGTGGTCCACATTACTGATCATATACATATGCACATTTGCATACACATCTGTAGACATTTGCTTGCACATCTTCAATTTAAAAAGCATAGTTTCAATTACCTCCACAAATGCAACATAAGCGTGGTAGAGACAGTCTGCCTTCAGAGTGGTCATTTAAATTGATTTCACTAAAGAATGCATCAGAGCTGTGCAAACACATGACAGATGACCTCAAAATTCATTTTGAGTACATTATCTTTCATTTGAAAATTATTTAAAGGTTTAATTATAGGTTACTGTAAGCTCAGAAGTATATTTTCATAGCATTCTTTTATACCTAAAGAATTTGGAAAACTTTAACAGTTAAAATGTAGAGAAAATGAAGTTACAAGTTCAAGAGACCCAGTTTAAATTAAAGATTTTCCAGGGTAACTTACTGAATAAAAATTATATATAATTAGGAAACACAGATATATAAAAAATCTCATTTGTCTCACATTCTAATTTTTTACATTGTATTTGTGAAAAAAAATTAAATGAGAGAGGGAGAGAAAAAGGAAGACAGTGAAAGCAAGAGCAAGAGAGAGAGATAGAGAGAAAAGTACTCTGTTTGGTAAGAGATTGGGGAAAGGCTTATAACCCAGATGTATTACAACTTCTGCCTGGAGCAAAGTTTTCCTGTACTCTGATTAGGTCAGATTTCACAGATAGAGAAGGTCTACTCTCTGGTAAGGTACTGTGCTACAGTCCCAGGCGAGAAGAGAGCCCGAATTAATGCATTCCTTGACTTTGTATGAACAAAGAACATTGCCCCAGGAGGGCCTTGGAGAGCTACAGGTAACTTTTCAAAAGAAACGTTCAGCTAACATCTCAACCTCTTTAGGTCCTTGGTACTCCCAGGGTGTTTTTCAGCAGAACTAAGATCATATCCTTGGCCTCTCAGGTCAAATTCAAGCTGCCTCCTACCTATTTAAATCTCCAGCAGCTTTAGAGAAATAGCGTGTTCTTTGGTGAGTGAGCCAAGGACTCATATCATTTGTAAAGTGCTGACACTTGAAAGGTGCTATAAATTCAGAACATTATCATCAAGGCACCCCGTCAAGAACATCAAAAGCTATTGGAATTTGAAAACAGAAAAGGAAAAGGAAGGCTATTCTCCATGGTATAGCTAAAAGGGGAAATTCTCTAAATCTAGAGACGCTGAAAAGCCTCCTTAAAATTTTTTAATTAGCAATGGGAAGTTCAGTGGTTATTTTTATAGACATGGGAGTATTTCTCCTACATTTCTTGCTTTTATGTTCAACTCGCCAACAGCAAAGTTCATAGAGATGCTTCCACTGAAAAAGACATATGGATTTATTCAGAAAGTATGCTTACAGATGTTGCTGATATGTTATGAGGTAGAGTGCCTATGAAGGTTTACCACTTCTGTCATCATTTTTCTTACCTCCAAGAATTTTCCCAACAGAATATTTTAGACGAAAAGGCTATTATTTCAAGTATGTACTTAGCAATAGCCTAATTGTAAGTGGTGTAGCTCCTCTATCATAGTTTATACCATAATGTAACAAAATAACATGGTTCTGGCTCCTGTGGGCTCTTTGCCCAAGCCAGGTTTCTAATCCCTCTGGAACTTCCTGTACTGTAAGTGGTTTGGGTGAAGTCAATATAGGTAATACTCAGCAAAAAGCACGCAGGTTACGACAGTGGGAAAGTACTCAATTCACAGAGGCCTCTGGTTATAACTTCGAATAGTACAAGTCTTCTGCAGATTGGAACTCTGCTCCTTAAACTGGGTAGACTAGATTTTCTGCTTAATGTCTGTAGGCAACCAGTGTTGATAAATCCTTGGGGAAAGAGAACTTTCAGCTGAAGATGTTGATGGAGAGAGGTTCTGAAGCTCTGAGTTGCTTTGACACTAATTCCTTGCTTTTTCCATTATTCCTTACATGAAACAAAAACTAAGCTCACAGGTCAGAAAACAAAGTGTTACAATGAGGAGGAAAGAGAGGTCTGTGTAACAAAAATTGATGGAACATTCAGCCTGAAAATAAAATGGGCTAAGATGTGCTTTCTTTTGAACTAATAATAATGAATTTAATGGTAAATGCAGAAAGAAATGAAAGCTTTGGAGAACCTGTGTAGAAAAATACTGTGGGAGAAGTTAGTTTTCAGTGTTCATTTCTAGTATTATAGAGCAATACTTGGCATGTTTTGGTGTTTTTTAAAGTAGAAAAAAATTCAGTGTTTATAGATAGATAACTCTTTTTTACTTTTGTATTTTAGGGAAGGGTCTACAAGGTATTCAGGGTTTCACTACTAGATTGGACTCCCAGTGATCCACCTGTTTACAACCTCCCAAGAGGTGGGATTACCTGCAAGCACCACCATGCCCAGTCTGAATTGCCATTGCTTAAATCTGTTGAACTATTTGGCTGGCCCTAGATAACTCTTAAAACATTGCTCTTACCTAGCTATAGTGAGAATCAAATCCTATTTTAATTCTCCTTTTCAGTAGTTTTCTTCCTATTTTTCCAATTTGGGCAAGTTATTTAACCACTGAAAGTCTCAATTTCTTCATTTGTAAAATGATTAAAATTATGTATCGTGACATTGTACTGTTATGAATAATAAATTAAGTGCTTACTATAATAACTGGCAAATACATGATGAAAAAGTATTAGTGTTATTGCCAAATTCATTGTGAATGTAGGCTTTTCTTTTTGAAGGATAAAATCTTGAGGAGAATTTTAGCACAATTTTTCACACTCATTTGAACTTCCTTATTTGATAACCTGTAAAATTTTCTGATTTTCTTAAATGAGTCCATAGATACAAATGATCTATGCTCAGAGCAGCTCTTAGTCTCCTAACATGTATCTACTCTTGGCTTTACATGGCTTTCAAAATGAGAAACAATGAAGAAAGAAGAATAAAGGATGGGTAGAAGGAGTCAAGGACATGGATCTCTTGCAATGGGGAAGTGGCCCAAGGAAAATGTACAAAGGGGAGGGAGAAATAAGCACATTAATGCTATCCACATGAAGGTGCCTAATAACCTCCATTAATGTAAACATGACGTGCTGTAATATAAACTAAGATTTACAACATCTTAATCAAATGAAGAACAGCATAGAGAATCAGAGGAGGATACAGGAAGGGGAAGGAGAGGAAGGGAAAGGGACATAAAAAAAAAAACAAGGAACAGCAACGGCATGCCCATGTGACCACTCCCTGAGATGATTGTACAGTGCATAAAATGCAAATATTTACCAAATAAAATTATGTATTAATTATTGTAACTGTCATACTAACCTGTCTTGAAACTGTTTCATTATTATTTTATCTTTTCTCTCATTGAAAGAAAAATATAGTAATCATTGTTAATTAGCTATCCCTGTTTTGAAATTCTGTAACATATGTATTGTTGTATGTTACCCTGTTTCAGTCATTTTTTTTCCTTTGCTTTTGCTTCTGTTTTCACTCTTCAAATGAAATCAAAATAAAAGAAAAGAAAAATTAAGGATTCAAAAAACAGATAGCAAGGTCACTATTGTGACATATACCACTAACTCAAGATCAGTGATTAGAATCGCACTGTTGTAATACCAGACCAGATATGCTATAAAAGATGAAATTATTATCAATACCACAGCTACTCAAAAACAAAAATTAAAAACTCCAAAGAAGGAGACTGAAATAAAAATAATTTGAAACTTTACTTGGAAGGCACAAGTACCTCTCACTCCACGACATAATGTTGATCCTTAATTCAGGAGGCCTCACCGCATCTGCTCTGCACCTACTAAGCAGCCCAATTCTGCTTTCAGTGCTCTGTTCAACTTGTGTTATTTTATTTCTTATGATACCAGGGATTGAACTCAGGACCCAGCACTTGCCAGGCAAGCTCTTATTCCACTGAGCTATCTGCCTGGCCCTTCAACTCATTTTAGCAATCTGCTTCATATAAATTACAATTTATTGGCTCCTTTAAATGCACTTGGCCTATGCATATGTACAGCAGATAGATCGCTGCCCCATCTCTATCCTAGTCATGATGTATGATACTCCACCGGCTTAGCAAAACTGTAAATGCTCAATAAATAGATGTGCACGACACCAACAGAAATTATTAAAAATAATAGTGCTGAATAAATGTCTTTTGTAACATAAATAAAATGAAGGACATAGCTAGTGACTTTTTATTCAAAAATTATTTCTTAATTCACTGTGTCCTGAAGGAGACCTGATTCCCCATGACTCAGTCTACTGTCTTGAGCTCCCTCTTTAAAACGGAGCTTCTGCTTACTACTTTTGTCCTCCTGAATTCTATTCTCTTTAGACTCACGCAAGTTCTACTGGCTACAGCAAATGAATCAATAGAAAATAGACCTTTGCTACATTTCGGACTCAACTGTGATTTTAATAGCATAATTTCTTTTTTCTTTTCACTTAACCTTAATACCAAGAATGTAAATTTTTTTAATAAGGGTTACTTCCTAAATTTGAAACCTTACATCCCATCAAATTCTAATCAAATATTTCTGTTTTGGTATATGCAATTAAAATATTCAAGACTTTGAAGAAATCATTTCTAAGAGAGAAATTTCATTTTTTCTTCTTTTCTTCTCCCAACTTAACCATGTGTCAAATTCACTGCCAATTGAGTGTCACTTATATATTTTAATACCCTAAGCTCAATTTATTTTTTAATTTCCTCTTACATTTTTCATCACCTGCCATGCCATACACTAACTTAACATACCCTAATGAGTTCACAGCACTTTCTGGGACATGGATGAAATTCCTAATTAAAGTGAAGTCACTATTATGAATATATTTCTAATAGTAAAGTCTGTCCTTAATGATTAAAAATGGTAGTTCTGTACCCCAAGGTTACTTTCTTTCTTGTAGCATAATGAACTCATTTTCCTACCCTTTACCTTTTACCCAGAAAAATGTGCCATTTTGTGATCCAATTAAACTTCTTTCTCATGACCTCAGCCTTTTAAGAAGACATCTGACATGACCACAGTAGGAACTTATTAAAATATATCATTTGAACACTTTGTGAAAAGATAACTCATTGCTGTACAAAATATTCAGAGAGAAAGATACCTTTAAAGAACTGATATATGAACTTAAATATAGGAAAAGTCCCAGAAGGAAGAAAGAAAATAGAGATTTGTTATAGACAAGTCTTGCCAAATTGATTACTTAGATTTCAAATGGCTGGTTGTAACTTCTTGGGAAGTTCTTTGTAGATTTTCCTCACAAAGCACTAGAAATAACAATTACTTTCCCATCTACAAGAAATATCCAGAGACATATTTTTCCAATATATACCAGATCAAATCTGCAAATGTACAGATAGCAGTATATTCATTTATCCATTCGTGCAATGGGGAATTATTGACATACAGTGGGAGATGAAGCAAGAGTGTCTAAATATTATGACATTCATCTCTATCATGAGAATTTTGTGAGGTTTAAATATGTTATAACTCATAAGACTTTTATAAATATTCCCTGCTATAATAAGAGCCTTTATTAAAGAATTAATATTAATTACTTTCACTTTTGTATTGTTCTGCTTTCTAGGATAGGGAGACAGAGGTGTGATAGAGGTTGTGTAGGATAGGAGAGAGATGAAGAGAAGTCAGAGGAGGGAAACAGGGACAGCCACTGAATACAAGGGGAGGGGAGTTTTCCTTCAACAACATGAAAAAATCAGAGAAATAAGGCTGGCCAGATAGCTCAGTGGATTAAAGTGCCTGCTGAGGCAGACACCGGGATGGGGGTTTGATCGCTGGCACGCCATGGTGGCCCAGCCCCCAGGGGGCCCTGAGACTATGGCTGAGACTGGGCAGGTGGTGCGTGACCATAATCCCAGTGCTGGGGAGACTGAAAACAGGAGGATCACTATGAGTCCAATCTGTTCAGTGAGACCCTGCAGTCCCTGCACTAAATACATTAAAAACAAAACAAACAACAAAAACAGAGATATAGACTTAGGTTCCTGTGAACTTGATAGGAGGGTTTTTCGGTTGCCCTTGATTTGTTGTTACAATCATTGTTGTTTTACTGGTAAGTGACACAACTCAGTATTTAAACATTTCAAATATTCTCATTATAATTACAAGATTATATTTCGCTACTCAATATTGGGCTTAGTATCATTTTATTCTACTTAAATAAGGTCAACTTGCAAAGTTTTTTAAGCTACTCACTTTGTAATAGCTAATTTGCACAGTTGACTAGAGTTCTGAAAGAGAACTTTAGAAGAGGTCTTCTCTTAGGATGAGCATGGAGGAACGCTGGTGGACCTAAGGGTAATTTACTGAGGGAAACAAAGAGAAAGGTATTCACCAGAAAGCTCCATTATTATTTCTTCTTCTGTTTTTCATTCCCTCTATTATAAGTGCTTTCATATGGAAGATAATATTCTTTTCGCCATTTTTACACTAATAGCCATAATCAATTTCAAAATGTGTTATCATTTTTGAACAAAATATATCTACTCAGTGCCAATAAAACTAAATTTGAGAAAATATAGACCTGTTTTTAGGCTATACTGATGGCATTGGAGAATTACAAGTCCTCTGAAATCTCCTCATAGTTTCAAATTTCATATTAAAATTAGGTGGAGAAAAATACAGTTGACAATGAATGGGCACAATAGTTCTGAAACTTTTTGTTTTAAAACATATTGAAGAGCTGGGCGTGGTGGCGCATGCCTGTAATCCCAGCACTCGGGAGGCTGAGGCAGGAGGATTGTTGTGAGTTCGAGACCAGTCTGAGCTACAAAGTGAGCTTAAGGCCAGCCTGAACTGCACAGTGAGACCCTGTCTCAAAAAGACAAAAAAAAAAAAAAAAAAAAAAAAAAAAAAAAAAAAAAAAAAAAAAAAAAAAAAAAAAAAAAAAAAAAAAAACAACAACAACAAAAAAAAAATATTGAAGCAATATTACTTAATTGGAAGACTTTCAGAAGTCATGTATGCACCATTATGTAAATGGTTTTCAGAAATTATGGAGAGTTAACTAGCTTTGCCTGAGTGGTGTCTTTTTAAATGTATATTTTCCTTCTACTCTACAGGAAGTTCTTATACACACAAATACAAAAATTGTAGTGACATACTAAAACTAAAAATTTTTTTCAAAGGTAACTTTGACCCATTTCTGTTTTTCCCTCCTAGGTTGAGAATGAAGAACAGAAAGATGAACTATTTTGAAAGCAAACAATGTTGGTTACTATCCCAGCTCAATCACATAAATAGCATACAGTAGCTCACTTTCATTAGCCTCCTTTTCTCCAAGAATAAAAAAGCAGTTATTAATGTGTGTTTCATAGTTCTGTGAGTATAAGCAATGATGGTTAGTTTCTAACTAATATTTTTCAGTGTTTACCATGGGTCAAGCAGTGTGCTAAAGCACATCACGTGTATACCATGAGTACTGCATGAGATAGGACACACAAAAATTCCTAGCGATGTGTCTTGTAGATAGTAGTCCTTTCCAATGCTATGTAAATAGTTTTTATATATAAATACAGATGTAGATAATGCTAAAGAAGACAAAGAAGCATCTTTCTTAAACACGTGTGTTAGTGAGGAAACAGATCTGTAAATGGATAGACAGCATCGTGCAGTGTTTTTATACGGCTAAGTACAAAGACTAGCAGCAGCAGAGTCAGCCAGTGGTTCTGTAACATATCACTTTTTATTTATTTGGTACAAAGTCTCACTAAGAAGCTCAGGCTTATAGTGATCCTCCTGTCTCAGCCTCCCTAGTGCTAAGGGTTTCTGGGCCTGTACAGGGCACCCGGGGTTCCAGGGCTGGTGCAGCATGCAGTATCAGGGATCAAACCTGAGTCCTTGCACTTTCCAGGCAGGCACCTAGATCACTGAGCTATCTCCACAGCCCTAACATATCACTTTTTTCTCTCATTCTCCTTTTTATATTGCTCATTTATTATTTCAGTAAATGTCCAAAGATATGAGTGAAAGGAACTTTGTGGGAAGAGGTGAAATCTTCAGTTTCCATTCCATCCCTTTGCTACTGCAACCCCTCATTTCCAAACTTCTGTAAATTGTGTATATGAGATAATGATAAAGCTCTTTATGTCTCAATTAAGTCTAGGATCATTTTCACCCTTTATTATAGGATGGGCAAGATCTACGCCCGGAAGATTGTGTATCTGAGCTCACAAAGCAAAGGTGCATTTGTAGTAAAAAATACTTTTAATGGTTTAAATTAATATGTACTAAGCAAAAATAAATTTCTCAGTAAAGTCAAATAATTTTGGGGTCCTAGGAGAGATACCCCATTTGTGATTCCTGTGTTCAATGTATATTTTGAACACTGTATACAATTTTCTTACTGTCTACATTTTTAGAGAAAGGCTCTATTTAAGCAGCATAATATTATCATAGACATTCATTTTACATTATATTAGCCATGATTAAGAATAAAAATAAAGAGACTAATATTATTTAGCATATGAATAAATATACTGAGGTGCTCAAATATGATTTCATGGAATATTGTTGCATTTTTCCCAACTACCCATATGATTTCGGCAGAGCAGCCAGTGAATTCTCACTCACTATCCTTTTCTTTTCCCAGTAACCCATTATTTTAATCCAAAGAAAGCAAAACTCAGAACCCTGCCCTAGAAGTAGAATGGCTTTCCTTGCCAATGACATTGCCTGCATTGATGAAATCAGAGAAGCATGCTCCACTTTGGTTTGTTTGTTTGCTCTCTCTATGTGTGAATACATGAACAGTTCAAATTCTTGAAAGTTATGACAAGAGATTTTGGACTCATTTAATATCAACTAGCATCATGGATCCATGAATTTTAGCAAATGGTGCAGCACACACCAACCTATGAGGCCCTTGAGACCTGAGGAACAAGGTTAGGATGGGGGAAATCCTGTCCTCCTGAGGATGGCTGTGGGGCATTTCCGTACCTTCCTACATGGCCTCCGCACGAGGATGCTAGTCCTCTTGCCTGCAGATTAACCCCAGCAGTATTTTCTAGAACTGTCATCCATTTCAATGAGCCTTTTAACGCTAACTTAAAAATTCTTCAAATTCTAGCTACCATCCTTTATACCTGTATTTCAGATTTGGGAATCATCCCAAATTTGTTATAGCTTAAATGTTTGAAATTTTCTCTTCATAAGAAAACATTAAGTTTTAATAAACTAGTATTTGTTATTCCTACCGCATAGTAAGTCTTCTGTATTTCATGCTGTCCCTGTTTAGCCAATCAATCAAAACAGCAGACGTGTCCAGGTTCTCAATGCTTAGTACATGCTGGCCTCCACACTTGGAACTAACTTCACATCGTTTGTGGATATCCTGAGAGATATATTATTCACCTCATTTTATAAATGCAAATGAGGCTCAGGGAAATTAAGAAACGTATCCAAGTATACACATCTTTATACAAGAACTAAGTACTTAATGTGATGTTTGTATGACTCCTAAAGCCTCGCAGTGACTGGCAGAGCTCTCTTAACATGATTTGGACAAGATGTTACTTTTTTCATCTCTCATAAAATTTATACTGCACTCATCCATTTTTGCTAGATCCTGCTTCCTTCATTCTTGCTAGACACCTTTTATCTTTAACTCACTTAAAAATGGATAAATCCCTCAGCACACTAGTGCGTGCCTGTAATGTCAGCACTCAGGAGGCTGAGGCAGGGGCAACACTGTGAAAAAGAGATGTGCCCCTGGGCTGTGTACTGAGGAGGAGGGTGACCTGAACCACACAGCAAGGCCATGCCGCAGAAAGGAGACTAACAAAAATTGATAGACCAGGGCCCAAATCTTCTGTCCGTATTTGGAAGCTCATTCATTTTCTTCTTCCAATTAGCATTCATTAGACTTTGTAGTCTGAGAGGATTATTTGCATAGACCAGTCTCTCCTCACCCGCACTGCCTATTCTTGCCAGGAAGGAGGATGTAGTAAGAACAGCTCTGTACTAAGTCAAATATGTTTTATGAATTGCAATCCAGTATACTCTGATGCTGATTGCATAATCTGTGAAAACCATGATATCCTTAGTTTGTTATTTACCAAAATTAACATCATATGTCAAATAACATTATGGTAGGGACTAGGAATACCTAGGAATATGTTTCTAGGACAGTACTTTGAGCATAGCTGTCATTCCCAAAATTTTGGATTTTAAATTCCCTGACACTGATCTATGCCCTTAGTTTTTACCGCTAATTAGCTGAAGGTCACCTTTGCTATTGAATTTAGAAGTAAGCAACAGTACAAGATATTAAAACAGCTGGTACTTCCGGCATGAGAAAAAATACATATCTTCTCAAGTCTACTGTTAAGACCATACCAATATGGATTTCCTAGTTCAAATTAGCCTTAATGTATTTGGACAATACTTCTTAAATTAAAAAATAAATAAATAAATAAGGTTTGGACTTCATAAAGTTGAAGAAAATGTCTAACTTACTCTCATTTTCTTTAGCAAATTTATTTAAATCAATAAATGCTAGAGGATTCATGATTAAGTTCAAAATTTTTTCCAACAAATACCTTTGAGACATATATATATATATATATATATATATATATATGTATTCAAAATGCTAGTCATACTCTGAAATTCTCTACAGGGATTTTAGTTAGCTCCCTGTACCTGAATATGATGCATAAGTAGCATCCCAATTGAATTTCATAAAAAATTTCAATGTTGAGTTCATCATTTTGGCTCAGAACAGAGACTCAGCTATTTACTAAACTATAAACTGAATACTTATAAGAGCCTTATTAATTCTATTGCCATATTCATATAAGCCTTAGGATATATGAATGGTTTTATCTGCTATTTATTTACGATTGATATACTTCCTATTCCTGAAATTTCTCTGCAAAACTACAATGCCTCTTGGTCATTGCTCTGCAGTTGTTTTCCAGGTGAAATGGAGGGACAGAGGGAGTTCTTGCCAGGAATAAATTATCCAGATGCTTTAGTTGAAAGTGCCCATGCCAAATTGGCCTATGTTAGGTCTATTTTTTCCACAGATAGCAGCAAGTTAGCTAGCTACACCAAAGCACACGAGGATTCTCAAGGTCGGATTCTGTCTCTCCCTCAGGCTGTCTGTGTACATAAAGGTATCACCGCTCTTTTCTAAACAATTATTTTGGCCTTCCAAGGTTGTTTTCTGCTCCCAGATTATTTTTTATCTCCTTATGGAATAAAACCCAGGGGAAGCCTGAAGTTGCTGCTACGTGTCGTGAGATGATGATTCAAGTGCAGAATGACATCCATCACCGCACTGTCAACAGCAAGATACCAAGGGTTGCTTCAATTGCGCTTAGCTTACAGGCCTACGAAGAGCAGGCCCCGTGTGCTGCACCGTGGTGAACGGAGCTGTGGTGTGTGTTGCTGGCACAGGTTACAAGAATGATTTCATTGTGGAGAAAATGATTCAGATCAACAATAGTTTACACTTAAAGGCAGTGCGAGCACTCTTAAATTTAGTCTGTCTTTTAAACTTCAGTGTGAGTGTATGTCATATGTTAAGGTGAAATGCTTGCATGTAAAGAAGGGAGAAGTTTGCAGTGTAGGCATGGCCAGGACAAGATAACCCTATATTCCGAGGCTTAATGTATGACTCTGTGTATACGAGGCTCTTATATACATACACTCGCACGCACATAGACCCATGCTCACTTATGGACACATCTAACCACAAGAGGAATAATAAGGATAGGCAGATAGTAAGTCATAACTACATAAGCTTTCTCTGAATATATATCTTAGTGCTGTAAATTCTTTCTCCTTGACCTTCAGGTCATCTTGTAACATGATAACAACTTAAGACTTATCACTAGCTTTCTTCTTCCCCTCTTCTAGCAAAGAAAAAATAGATCATTTTGCTGTGCATTGCACAAAAAGTAATTCATAACATAAAAGCAATTGAAACTCTGGTTTTTATTCTTAGTTCTATAATACTTAATTTGAGTTAGTGATTGAGAGTTTTAAATGCAGATGTTTATATTAAAATGCAATCATATTGAATTTTAGTAATTGTGAATCCATTTGATGTTGGATAATGTATTTACATGGAAGTGTACATTGACTCATTTCATTTTATTTTATTGCATTTTAATTATAGCAGTCTTTAATTGCTAGATAATTTTCAGGCTTTAAATACTAAATATATATGGTATAATTCTAAGATATTATAGTATGATGACACAGTACTATAAATTTCTTGTAGAATATATCAATATACTAAAATAATACTTTTATTAGAAGTTTTATGATTTCCGTGGTGTTCTTTAAAATTTTTTTTTGTATTTTAGGGAAGAGTGTTGAGGATCTCACTCCTAGATTGGACTCGTAGTAATTCTCCTGTTTACAGCCTCCCAAGAGCTGGGATTACAGGGGCACGCCGCTACACTCAGACTCAATTATCCTCTCAGTGTGCCCTGGGAGCAGGGACAGCATGACTGGCCTGGGGATCAAACCCCTGGCCCATGTAATCCACTGAGCTATTTGGCTGGCCCTGATCTTTTAAAGAAAAACGAGCTCATATAATCTTCCAATACTTTCATAGGATGTCATGCATATACAGATTTATACATATTCTAATTAGTTATTTCTTATCTATAAATATGATTGAACAATATTACACTTAAAGTAGTATTGCTAGGACAATACTACTTTAGGTTGGTCTAGATTTCCATTTGTTAGATTTTTTGTTTTAACAATTCTTCAGGTTACAAGATTCTGGGTACAAATGCAGTGGCCATCCAGTTGAGAAGTACTTTGACAATATGGCTAAAAATATCTAGGTGCCAAAAGAAATGTCATGCAACAAAAAAGAATAAAATAGTATGTGCTTTCAAGGGTGAAATCATAAAGGAAGGTAATCGGTCTGTATAAAAGAGCTATATAAACATAAACAGAAAATGTCTCAATGCAATTATTTGCTTTCATCACTTGGTTACCTATCCACACATACATATGTTAGTGGGCCACTTATTTAATACATTAACCTAAAAATTGACTCAGTGACATCTCAATTTGCTAAAAAGCTATCGAAATAACCTATATGTTCTTCCAGGATCTTTGCTTCTCTTCAAGCAAAATAATGATAGTTGGAAAATGGTGATTAGTGACAGAATTTTTTTAATAAAATTAATATAAATTCATAGGCTAAAGATGTAGCTAGCAGAAACAAATGTAGGTTTTGCCTGCCAAATTAAATTTGTACAAAGAAATTCTCAACCTGGATCATAATTAATCTTTTTTTGGTTGATTATTCTGATCCTAATAATCATAGATGAAAATATAAGATACTGAGTTATATAATGAATAATCCACACATTATTATAACTAAGGGTAAAAAGTTTCATGTCTGCTAACTGTTTGATAGTAGTCTGAGAGCTATTGCCATATGCATATTGTTACTATTACCTTAAATATGCCTTATTGGGTAGATATTATTCATATAGTATGGCTGAGAAAAATCCAGAGGTAATAATAGGCAGTAGAATCTGAAATGAGTTCTGGGAATATTTGATTCTGGCATTAAAAATGTACATTGTTAGTCCGGGCATGCTGGCACCTGCCTGTAATCCCAGCACTAGGGAGGCAGAAAGCAGGAGGATCACTATTAATATGGGCTGCATAGTGAGACCCTGTGTACCAAAAAAAAAAAAAAAAAAAAAACTAAAAATGTGAGTTGTTATTGATATGTTGCATAGTCCTCTATTATTCACCTTCCATTTATCTCATAGGACATTTATTTTTGTATTTTATATTCATATATATATATATATATATATATATATATATATATATATATACATATATATATATTCAAAGTATGCAACAGAATAAATTAATCCCAGAAAGAAAATTTGTCACATTTTTACTAGATAATCTTATAATACCTAAAGGGGATAAATTTCAATCTTGATATTCACTTTAGGAGATCATTTTATTTTAACAGGCATAGATTTCATATTTGCTACAGTTGAATATTGTGACAACTCTATTTTGGATGCAAATGCTCAGACAAATTGATGATCTCTCACAGATCTTTTTCCATTCTAAGTTCTTAAGGCAAAGGCTTCTATACTGAAACAATATAGAAAACAGTTTTATGGCCTCAGAGACAACTCTTTCCTTTTCTGCTTTTAGTCTCCATGTGGGTCCTCACCAGTACCTGCCTGTCATGGCTGTCAATAGCTGCTTTGCAGAAGGAGCGTTTGGTCAGCTTCGTCTCTATATTTTTCATCTCCTTTTCATGAAAGTCAGATACTTCCTGTGCTATCATGTTTTTCTTAGAACTGTATAATGCCTTATTGCCTCAGTTTGGAAAGTCACTGCATTCCCTAAATGTGCCATCTTCTGGCCCTCGAGCCCAGGAATCTGACTTCCTTAATGCTGCTGTGTTTGAAAAACTGGCCTGGATATTATTCTCTAAGAGGCTTACAAACTCATCATGCTGCATCTTGCAAAATAATGTGTTGCTTTCCTACTGTCTGATTTCCCTAAAGCAACCGAGAGTTCTATACCACAAATCAAGATGGACAGGGTCAAGAGTAGGGCCCCAGGCCTTCCTGAGAACATCTAAACCTATTTTTCTTGATCTATTTTATTTATCTACTGTCTCAGATCATTCACTAACATGTAGGTTGAATGTGTTTGTATTCTCTAGATACAAAAGAAAAGCTAGCTCTTCCATTTTTTTTCCAGCTTTCTGTGTTGGGCACACATTTGATGTACTACTTTAGGCTTTCAAAGCTGTTGTTTCTGCTATGAATTTGAAGATCCAAGTAGAAACTCATGAATTTTCCCACATTGTAAGGCAACAAATTTTCTTGCAGGAAAATGATTGCTTAGCCACATGGGAATTTCAAAAATGGCATCAATGATTAGCTGAAATGTTTACCATTCTTAAAGTACAGTGATTTCCTCATTCTCATGAAATAAGATCTAAAAGTTTCTGATAAGAGTGTAAGTCTTGGTTATGCCTTGAGGATAACAGAATAATTCATCTGGGCAACTTCAGAGGGAAACAAAAAGTCTGTAAGGATTAAGCAGTCCAGGATGACACCCCAGCTTCTTCTTCCCAAAAAGAAGAGTAGAGGAAAAGACAATCAGGAAATACTTTCCTTCTCTCCTCAGAGCACACATTAGTAAATATTAGATTATTTTAGTGGGTTTGGCCACCAAACTCTGATTGAACTTTATGTTTTTGGAAGTGCAAACCACTTCCAGATTTTCAAAAATACAACAAGTGCTATCTACTCAAACTTTAAGAGTAAACACTACCTTCTGAGCTTTGTACTAAGAAAAGGAAAGAAGGAAAAAAGAGAAGCCAAAAGAAAAGAAAAACAGAAAGAAAGAGAGCCAGGATCCATTCCCAGAAATTCCAATCCCTAAAATGCAGGACTCATGACTCTGAATATAGCAAATGCCCCTAATGATTCCATGTAGATGTTACTTGGAGCATTCCTCAAAAAGCACTACTTTAAAGCCCCTTCTAGTGAGATGTTTACCACCCCAAAGGTTTTTTGGATTTTCAGTTCTTTGGAAGTGTAATGCAATGAGTGGAACAGAGAGAAAAAAGCAGTTTCAGGCTTGCAACAGCTTTCCTGAGGTTTACCCTGGGTGGGTGCATGGTGTGGCTGTGTGTGTCTAGTCTTGTATTTTAAAGGTGATTTACAGAAAAAAAAAGAAACAATCAAGATGTCCTTCCTTAAGTTAGTGCTTACATAAACTGACTTTTCGAATGCAGAATACCATCCAGTGTCAAAAGAAAGGAACAATTAGGCCACGAATTCATAAGGAAATGTTAATGCATATTGGAGGAAAGAAGCTTAATCAGGTTACCCACTGAGTAAGCCCAGAAAAGACAAAATTTTACAGATTGGTGGCTACCATGGCTGGAGAAAGGGATAAGCAGTATGGTACTTTAATGGTAGAACCTGCAACACTGACATGAACTATAGACTTCAGTATATATTAGACTGTACTAGCACTGGTTCATTAGCGGTAATAAGCATACTGCACCAGAGTGAAATGTTAAAAATAAAGAAAATGTTGTTGAGGAAGGAAATATTTAAGAAGTCGTCCTTGCTGCTAAGCTTTCTATGAACTTAAAGCTATAATACAGGAATAGTATTAATTTGAGAGATTAAAACACAACACGAAACAAGTACAGCCCCCAAATAGTAATCCTATGTCAAGCAAGATCGGTCCAGTGTTCAAGGGAAGTTTGTAACTTAGAAGCAAAGTCCTACTACAGCGAACACATGGTACATAGTCTTTTGTTTTCCTTTTACATTTGTGTGTTCTTTTGATTCAAAAAATGTCAGGGTGGACCCTGTAAATGCCTTATTTCCTCATAATTCCTTATTGACTAAGCTTCAGGGTCTGTTGAATTGCCTGAATCCAGCATTAATGCCTTCATCTTCTCGACTGATTTACAGGCGATTTGTGCACAGAAACGCCTTTGTTCTAACACTCCTTCAATGTGCCTATTTGCATTCATTCTGAGTTGCTTTATTTTGAGATCATATGATTTATTTATCTCAATGTACACTTATGCATCTGCTATTCATATTTTGTACTGGTTTTTCCATAAATATTTAAAAGAATATTTTCAAGATGAAAAGATAAAATTTAAATCAGGCACCTCCTCTACCTTCATGGCTACAATAAAGAAATTATAAAGAACATATATTTGATGAAATCAGATGTGTACACCAGGAATAATTCTTACCATATATAGAAGTATGAGTTCATTCATGGATAACATTTAGATCATTATTTTATTGTATGTTCCAAGTACTGGAGCAACCTGGAATTTTTAAGCATCTCCATCTGGTTGACAAACAACTAAGCAAATCATTGCTTTAATCGTAAAAAACAAGAATTACTAATTGGTTTATATTTTATACTTTGTTTTTCTTTTTAATAGGCATTAAATGATTTACATTGAAAAAAGTCATGTAAGAGAAACATCATTTATGAAAATATCTACAATTATTCAAGCCTACAAAATTATTTATTTTCTTTTAAACTCTATATTTCTCTCAGTATAATTTATAAGATTTTTATTTGTGAAACAATGTTATTTTCTTTTCCACAACAATATGGTACAGATTATACCATATTTGATGGACTTATAGATTGTCATTATGAATCTCCACATTATTGATGCAATAGTCAGAATTTTTTCCTCAAAAATACTTGAGAATTTATCAAAATAAAAATAAATATGAATGACTTATTATAATTTAAGCAGGCATTCTTAGTATTTCTTTGATAGCATACTAAATAAATGAAAAGACAATATTTCTCTTTTATTTTCAATATAACACAGTGGCAATAATAAAACATTAATCCTTCCAGTAACTTCCTTTTTTGGCTTGTTGGCATGAAGTAAAGTTTATTACATGATAAGATTTCTGCAGGAACAAAAATAATATCTCTGTGGTTCACTAAAACTTTCTTTTCCAAACTGAGAGGACTCTTTTTAATCATCAGTTCAATTTTTCATGATTAATTTGTTACTCACTTGAGAAGCAAACGTTGTACCAGTTACCCCAAAGAGTTCATGAGAGCCAGAGAGAGGCAAAAAGACATGTGCAGCATATCTATTCTCATTTTTATTTTTATTTTTAAACAGCAAATTAAGAGAATGTAGCTGTATATTTATCTTATTTTTTTAAAGCTGAATTATATCACAGTTTCAATAATTAATACTTTCTACCTTGTTATCTTCCTAGTGGTTGTCCATAGTACTAGAAGAAGACATGATATCTTGTCCAACCATTATTAGTGCGAATCTTGCCTTTCATAGGATTATGCATAAGCGCTGCATATTTATCCTAACCGTACTGTCTAGTAGTTTATGGTAGGGTCTACAGGATGTTCAGGGTCTCACTACTAGATCGAACTCATAGTGATTCTCCTGTTTACAGCCTCCCAAGAGCTGGGATTACAGGTGTGCATCACCACGCCCAGTCTCAATTGCCTTCTCAGCATGCCCCATGGGCAGGGCTGGCACAGCAGGCCTGGGGAATCAAACCCTGGGCTCCCAAGCCTGCTTGCAGGCATTTTAATCCATTGAGCTATGTGGCTGGCCCTTAACATTTATTCTATAATACAGATGTAAATCACTGATGACAATGTCCATTTAGTGAGCCTGGCATCCAATCAGAAGAAGCTTTCTTTGAGACATTAGAACTTTAAAACAATGTAAACTTCATGAGTTGGACTACTTGCTTCCATTCCTCCATCAGCCTTCCTTTTTCTTCCCTAAGGAAATGATGCTGTGACATAATTATGGTTTGATTAATCGCTAAGTATTGTCTTGGAAAAATAAAATCTATGTGCCTGGAGCTCTTTATTCATGAGACAAACATGTAAACAAACAGGTAGAGAGAAAAAAAAATAATTAAACAGAGTTAGTTTTATTTTCAGTGAAGAGTTACCTGCCCCTCAAAGTAAAAATAAAAACCAATTTGCTGTAAGAGGGGCAAATTATTTCAAATTCTAAGAAGTGGGATTATGGACGATGTGGCTGTCTGAGAATCCATAGGTATGTGGCTGTTATCTAGCTAGTTTGGACATGCAGATTTAGGGGCACTCACTCCTTCCTGACTCAGTAATTGTCCCCCTCTTGTTCGATGAGGCATAAGCTGCTGATTCTGCTCAAGGGTCCTATTTTGCCAAACTACTGAGAAGTCAGTCATGTGACTTCAGAAGAACTCCCACAGCTGCCTCCCTCACAGGTTGAATATTCTGAAACATAAGGACTTTGCCAAGGCATCAAATCTCTAGGTGAACCTTGAGTTCTCTGAAAAGCATTTCCATATAGCTAGTTCTTTGCTTTATTCTTCCCAACAGATCCAATAAGCACTCTGCTCCAACAGGGCTATCATTGTTTCTGTCAAATCTGCTATGCCTTCTCAGTGTCAGAATGACAGTCATCATTATCATACCATACTTGATCTTAGCCAAAAGACTGAGAAGCAAAGCTGTGTCCTTTTTTCCATTCTTCCTCCAATCATTCCATATAATCAGTGGCAGAAATACACAAGCATCTCATACACTTAAAGATTGAAATCTCCCTTCTTATCCACATTGGCAACCTGAGAACTTCACCAGCAAGAACTGTTTTTGATTCAGTTCTCCATTGTTCCATACATTTTCAAAATTTCATTATGAAATGAAATGGAGCCCTTCACACCTTATATTTTGCAGTTACAATCTGGACAAAAGTTTAAAGGAGCAAAAGGAGTTTGCACGATGACATCAGACGACGGACTAGTCAGCTTGCCTGTTGCTGGGACACCATACATAGCACTGATATCCACAATGTACGTCAGGAGACATGTAATTTGGGTTCTAGTTTCAGGAGAATCAGTCCATGGCCACCTGGCCACACAGGAGAAACATTATGGCAAAATGCTGTGATGGAGAAAAAAATATCAGTTCATGGCACCTGAAAGCTGAGCAGGACAACAGCTCCACAGATGGAAATTTATTATTACTTACCCTGAAAATAAATATGTGCATTTACTGTATTTTTAAGAAAATGTACAATATATATTTTCATTTGATTCATGACTCTTTATCAGTGTATCTCCATCAACTTCCAAACATAAAAGACAACAATAATATACATATTTTGATATTCTGGTTGACTAAGAAATATACAGAACTCACTCCCACATTAAGAGCAGTGGCCCTAGGAAGCAGAAGACATAGGACACTTGCTTTCTGTTGTGCATCAGCTAGTAGAGATTGTGGTGGAATTTTCTGAGGGAAGTTTTCACATGCGGCATATGTATTGCATGAAATGTGTACATGTACACTGCAGATAGACCACACGCACACATTTCACAAAAAGGGAAGCAAAAAAAATCACTCTAAGGTTTCTCTAAAGCTCTGAAGAGATGAGTGAAATGACTACAAAAATGAATGCTTTGTCTCTCTTGCTACTTGGGAACTACCTGAAAGATGGGATCTTTGCATTCAAAACAACCAAGCACAGTGCCTGACAGTTAAGAAATAAATTTAACTTTTATATTGAATTGAAATGAACCAAACAGAACTGAACTGAACCAACTGAATTGAGTGGAATCATTATGTTTGGTAAAAGAAATATTGTTAAGGTCTGGAAAAGAGGCAAAGCAAATAGAGATGAACTCACTGTTAGTTCTGCAGACTAAATAAACACTATAGCATTTTTAAAATCCAAAGAATTTGAATCCCTATTTTCTTCATCTCTACTTCAAATATTTACCTATGCTTTATTAACATTTGTAACTTAGAATCACTGGCATTAGTTGTTTGCATAAAATGTTTGATGTCCTAGCAATCGTTTACAAATCAGACTTTTCAGAGAATTTTAAAAACAATTACCAGGACCTTTTCTGAGTTAATTCAGAATTTTCCTTTTAGAGATTCTTGAATTTGGAGAAACAAAACAAATCTATAGATAAAAGGTTTGCACACAGGTTGTACATACTAGAAATATATAAAGTCAATACTCACTATCTAATTGATGTTTTAGAATCTTATTCTATAAAATAGCTTTTCCAGGTATAAATGATTTTCTCCAGACACTGTGTTATGTTAACTAAGAAAAGTAAAGGGTTAAATTTAGTTGACTATAAAAGAATTTTTGAGAATGATATGGTTTGAAATAGGTTTGCTATTTTTAGAGTTCTGAAAATTTTAGAGGGAAAAAGAACTATTTAATCTCTGGCATATGATAAATTGAGAGGTTGGACAGAATTAAGATCATTATATCACTTCTGAGAATTCAGAGAAATTATTAAGATGATGTTCATTAAAATCTCTATTATTGCTCTGCACAGTAAAACAAATTAAACAAAACTGATGGGACCAAAGTAATTTAAATTTCATCTTGGATATTTTTTTGAGAGTAAAATTTGATGAGGCTGAGTTAGGCAGAGTCATAAATATCAAATGGCAGAGAAATTATACATAAAGTGGCAGCAGTGGTGGAAAATGTGAACAGGGAAGATAAAATGTTTCAAAAAGAAAAATACATAAGAAGCAAGAGAACTTAGAAAACCTAAGAAAACCATCATAATTACAAGAGGAAAAAGATCCTAAGGAAGAGCTTGAGACTGTTCTCAGAGTGTAAGAAATACACAAAATTAAATTTCAATGATTGGTACACTGAAGGAAATGAGTGGTTTAAATAGGCACCTTTTAAATTATTTTTAAAAATTATGTATTCATTGATTTACTTATTTAGGCAGGGGAGAGGAGGTGGTCATGGCGTGCACAGATCAGACTCATAATGATCTTTCTGCCTCAGCCTCCCCAGCCCTGGGATTACCAGCATGTGAAACCACGCCCGGTTTCAGTGGCCTGCCACACACCCAGTGCGGGTCAAGCACTGTATGTGGAACTACCTGAGTTCGTGGGGCCAGCGAGATGGCTCAGCGGTCTAAAGCACCTGCTTAGGCAAGCTTAGGCAACTTCAGGGACCTGGGTTTGATCCCTAGCATCACATGCAGTGCTCAAGCCCCGCCACCACCCCAAGGCAGGCTGAGCAGCCCAAAATGGAAACAAAAACAAAAACAAAAAAAGCAAAACACCTGGGCCCTTGAGCTTGGCAGGTGGGCACTTAGGCCACTGAGCTACCACTCTAGGCTGTAAAAGGCACCTTTAAAGAAAATAAAATTTTTGCTTGTTGCAAATTCTTTGAGATTTCATATGAGTTGTAATATACAATATCAGCAATATGTGTTACTGTATTATTTTACTAGTGCCGTATTATAATACCATCACAATACTCTATGTTAGCCCAAAGCTAACAGGTCCGGGTTTTGGGAGAAAATGCTATCATGGGGGCATGACACTTATCATGGATCAGTCCACTCATGAGTTTACAGCTAGTGTGATTTGGCGGGTCGTGCCTGGGGAGAGGAGGTAGGCATGGCGTGGAACCTACCTGGTCCCTGGATTTCTGCTTTCTTCTTGCCCTCTGCCACCTGCCTTGTAGGCAGACACCTGAATTGAAACCATCATCCACTAAGCCAAAATAGACTTTTCTTCTTAGAGTTGTGGGTGTTAGATACTGTTGAGTTAGCAACAAGAAAGTAGCTAAGGGGAAGGCTAAGTACCTTCCTCAGTATTGTGAGAAAAAGAATAAAAGAAGGTAAGACTTTCCTGGAAATGAAGAAATAGGTTGCAAACTTCATGTGTCTTGGCTAAGAAGAGTATTTATTTGTGTCTTCCCAAAGTTCCTTTAATAATTCCATTATATTTTCCATAATAGCATGTCTTCCTCATTTGGATGATTTGTTGGGTTTTCTATTTGTTGCATTCTCAAAGGACTTCTAGTAACTTTTATCAAAATGTTTATATATTTTGACTTTGGTTTATTATAACTCATACCAAGAGTTAAACTTGTAATAAAGGAAAAATGCTGTCCAATTTTTATACTTTCCACTTTGCTGAACTTATGCTTAGCTAAAAACTTATGGGTTTTATTCACTGAAAAACTAAAGATAATTTTATTATTAATTATTATCTTACTTAATATCTGCTTATGGGCTATAAAATATGCATTTATGCATACATTTGGGTAGTTGATGGTATTACTTTCCTACCATGCATGGAGAGAAAAAAATTATATAATATAGTTAATTACACAGACACATTCATTAGCCTTTCAAATCAGATTATTACAATAATATCATAAGCTGTGCCTCTTCTCAACACTATACAGCCTGAAATGTTTCAGTGTTGTTGGCAACAAATTTCTTCTAAAGATAAAAGATAACTACTCATGTATAAATAAGACATTTCCTAGGCATAGTTGTCTTAAAAAGGGTGTAAAATATACAGAAAAACAATAAAGTTTTGAAATTGAATGTAACTTTATTTTCAGATTCAGAGGGAATAAGCTTGTGGGCAGAAGTTACATTATTTTAATTTATTTGGGAAGTTTGTGTGCTCTAGTTTTCTCCTGTTCAGTTCTAGAGAGTTCAGTGCATATGCTTCTGGTTAAGCACAGCTACTATGAGCAAAATTATATTTCACCCAATGTTGATTTTCATCATGAGTCTGCACAATGCATTGACTCCAGTTGAATTTTTTATTCATGTCAGAATAGCTAGGACATGGTCCATGGAGGGACACTCTGCTTTAAGTTCTCGAGTTATTAGTCACCAAAATCCAGAGTCAACTTGTCATTTGGCAGTGAAATTCTGAGACAATTAACTCCCCTCACACACAAAGGCAGACACACATGCACACACACAAACTGTACAGTATTTCATCTCTCATCTCTTCTCAGATAATATTGATTTAATTTAGTTTAGGTTTTAATTTCTAAGGAGGTTCATAATCATTTTCAAGGGCTGTAAATTAAGCGAATTAATTTTCACATAAAAACTTACGTTTTTTAAAAAATCTTTTAAAATTTATTGATTTATTTACTTATATATTTAGGTGCAGGGTCTTGTTGAGCAGCTCAGACTGGTAGTGATCCTCCTGTCTTAGCCTCCCCAGTGCTGGGATTACAGGGGTGCGTCACTACACCTGGTTTCAGTGGCCAAGGTTCCAGGGCAGGCACAGTGTAGGGTATGGGGATCAAACTTGAGTCCTTGTGCTTGCCAGGTGGCGTTCAGACCACTGAGCTATCTCCCAGCCCCACTCTTACTTTTCCATACTACTTACTGATCATCATGGGCTCCTTTTGTACTCTATCAACACTGTCTCCTACCAATCTCCACAGATGCTATTCCAGCCATCAAAATAGAATCTTATACCACCTCTCCTTCAGTGATGCACAACAACAAACAAAAACACTGCAGCTCGATTTTACTTTAATCTGGGCTCTCAGTATAAATGTCATTTCCCAAAGGGATTTTTTTCCTGGTTCCACTGACTGCCCCAGTGATAAGCTATACTTCTTTACTGTTGCTCTAGTCACAATTTATTGCAATTTATTTTCCATCTTAATATTGAGTAAACTGAAAGAACATTGAAATAATCTTAGTACCTATCAAAGTCTCAAATATATATTTAATATGCAATGCATATTTGATCTTTTGCAATCAGGAGAGAAAACCATGGTTGGAATATCTACTCTAAATGGATAACTTTGGAGGAATCTTACAGATTCATTAGCACTATAGTCTTTACTAATATCTCCTCTACTAAAGAATATACCATCAAAAGGTAAACTGTTAAATAAATCAACAAAATAATACATAGCTATACCTGATGTTTCATACAAACTAAAACAGGGAAATGATTTCTAAGTGCCAAATTATAATCACAAGCACTTGAGAATTAAAATAATGAAGTCAATGGGCCAGTGAGATAGCTCAATGGACTAGGCACCTGCTTAGGCAAGCGCAGGGAGCAGGGTTCTTTGATCTCTGACACCACATGCTGCCCCGGCATCACTAGTGAGCTGAAACAGAAGGATCACTATAAGTCCAAGCTGTGTAGTGAGAGCCTGTACCAAATACATACATACATACATACATACATACATACATACATACATACACACATACATACATACATAAAATTATATTCACAAACTGTTTTAGGAAAAGCTTGGATCTAGGAAAATTATGTGGAATATGGAGTGATGTTTTTCGCTACATCATTT
Source organism: Ctenomys sociabilis (assembly GCA_004027165.1). Taxonomy (NCBI): domain Eukaryota; kingdom Metazoa; phylum Chordata; class Mammalia; order Rodentia; family Ctenomyidae; genus Ctenomys; species Ctenomys sociabilis. Next base: position 37,581 of record PVKA01008144.1, on the reverse strand, counting down.
ACTGTAAGCACTTTTGGGCTTAGGTTCTGAGAAATCAGAGTGTTATTGGGTGGTATCCATCTGGTGATCCCAAGGATTTTTCACACATCCATAAGGAACTCTCCAAATATATGCTTTAAGGTAGGGATCAGCATGAAATAAAGCTATCATCCTTTATTCCACTCAAGAGAAGTTACAGAGAAGGTACTAAGTGAAGTAGAAACAAAAAAGAAGGTGACATAAGGTTTTCAGGAAATTATGGCCATCTGCTCATCGTGAACTTTCCTGCTGAGTCAGGTAGGCTGAGACCCTCAGTCTTGAGTTGTTCTCAAGGGGCAGCATCTCTTTGTTTTCCTGACTGAAACAAATACAAAGTCTCTCTGCAAGAGAGTACATTCACCTTAGGCCACAGGGAAGCTGAGGAAGATATTTTGATAAGGGCAGTGACCAATAATCTATCAAAGTTAATCATAATTCAACAGTGCATGTGAATACAAAAGGAGAAACAACACCAGAAGCAAACCCATGCAGACTTCAGATAGTAGAAATTTTAGAAATGGCTTACAAAACATATACGCTCTCTACCAACAAGGGAGAAGAAAAAGATGTCAATGATAATTTCCAAGGAAGGAGAAATTCTAAAAGAAACACAGCAGAAGTGAATGAAAGGAAAACTATGAATTAATATTTTTTAAAAAGTTATCAATTATCATTCCATACTTAAATAAATATGCTGATGACATCTTTTTCAATGATTAAATTATTTTCATTTGAAATTTACATGTATCATTTCCACTGAAAAGAAAAAAATGCATCCTTAAAAATACTAATCAATTTAATAAAAATAGTTAATAGGTTCGGTGTTACACATTTAACGTTTTGGAGATGTAAGCTTTGGAGACATCATTTCAAAAATGAGTCAAAGCTAAGCTCTCTTCTTTTCCAAATACCAACTCTTACTGATGAAAGGTATTTATTTCTAAATTTTGATATTTTAGAGACTGAAAACATAACTATAAACATATTGATTTTGCTATGATTCTTAAAACATATGGAATTAATGTTCAATGCAAAATGTATTCAGCATTGGGCACTTAAATGAATTAGAAATCTGTTATGGTGATGGTATATTCTGTGCACTTCTTCAAATAAATAATGTACAGAAATTATTCAAATGCATACTCAGTGGAAAGCCATCTGGCATCATGTGAATTTATGAATATTTTAGCTTGTTCAGCTAGTTAAAAGTAAAATCTGGCAGTAAAGATTATCATGTAGATTTGTGACAGCATTAAAAAATGTTTCTGTAAATTACTGATTGGCGCATCCATTAAGTTTAGTTCCTTTCGTTATGAACTGAATCCATGTAAAATATGTACAATATTACACAACTGGTTTGAAAGTCATCATAATTCATCTTGAATTAGAACATACATGTTTTATTAAAATAGTGTCACATACAAAGAAAATTTGACGTGAGGTTGAACACAGAAGTAATCTCAGCATATAGTGTGACGCTGATACCAGAACCTTCATCTGAGAAGGATTTGCTACCTCAGCTACCAGGCATGTGGCCAGGAAGCAGCCTTCTGCTGTAGCCACGTTCCTGCACTCTCCCAGTCACAAAGAGCCATATTGCCCTAGGATTTTCTTCTCTAGGTGCTTACAACAAACAGAAGAATGTGCCATAGAAATCCCAGACACTCAGGCCAAACTAGGTGTCATTCTAGCACCACAGAGCCTTCTGCTGTGAGCCAGTGAAGTCCATCAAGGGGTTTGCATTCTCAGATGACTTCTGCTTAGTGGTTTCCTTGTGTGGTGCCCAAGGGCACTGCTTGAGAACTGTGTTGCACTCTTACATTCTGAAATCCAGCACAGATTCCACTTCCCAGGAAATACTGTTATATGAGTGACATCAGAACCCCCAATATGACACAAGGGAAATATTATAACTCCCACATCTTAGATATCTGATATTCTGAGCCATGTGTTCTCTAAATTTGAATCATCAATTGTAGGACCAACAGAGATTATGAGTTAGAAGATACTTACTGATAAGGAGAGACATAGCTCCTAAGAGGCAGGGGAGGGCCCAAATTGGTTGCATGTGGAACTCAAATCACACAGAAATTAAATAAAGCATTGCTGACATGCTACAACCTGGGTTACAGCTATGATTAACGAATAAGTATACAAGCTTAGTTGCCTAAGTAATAGTAATCCAATAAGGAAACGAGTCACATAAGTGTGAAGGGGAAAAACAAAGACCTTTTCTAGGAAATTATAGGTCTGGAGATTTCGGTCCTCCACCCAGATGACTGATGTCTGTAGAGGCCCAGTACTTTGTTTGCCTGTTGAGGAAGTATACAGATCTGGTCATCTCATCTTTATCTGATGTCTTGTCTCCAATACTTGTGTCTCAGGCCATAGTTGAGATGTATCAAGGCTATGCTGAGAGTTTAGTCCTATCAACAGATTGTAATATTTCTGCCTAGCTCAACTGTGTATAATAATATGATCTAAAGTCATATCTATTCCTGTTTCTTAACTAAATAAGAACTTCTACACTAAATTCACAGACAATTGTGTTCCTGTTCCATTGGTTAATTCCATTGACACTAATTTTATTATATCATGGGCAATCCCCTATATCGTTAAACAAAGATTTATATTGTTACACAAAAGTTTTCTTCTTTTTAAGATCTGAACTATATTAAATCAACTTCATTCTAATGGTTTCCTCATTAGTGAATTAAATAACATTTCAATATTCCGTTTTCATAGTTTATAGGGTTCTATTTTGACATTTTTGAGAGTAACACTTTTATAATTAGAAATTTGAGAAGTGATACCACATAGATAATTTGGGAATAGATGACATCTTGAAGAAATCAATGTACAATCAGAACTACAAGAACTAACACTTTCTGCCTTCCAATGACATAGGATTATGATAAGGAATAAGTGAAAGAGACTTTTAAAAAGGTGACTACTGTTGCATGAAAAGAACTCACTCTGTGGTATACCCAGATGCTAACTAAAGAACATATATCTCATGGAGAGTAGCCAGGTAAGATAAAGTTTGCTAAAAGTACAGGCTGATTTTGAATGAAAATAAGCACTGTATTTACCAAAATGCAGAATACTTGGACCTCTAGAACAAATCTAGTAGAGTGGCAGGTTGAAAGAGAGACTGAAAGCTTGAATTGGGTTGAACGGTGGATGGGAGGACAGGGAATTTAGTCCAGAAGATTTTCATGCAAATCCAGCAGTTATTAAATAATAGCTGAAAAATATGGAGCTATGAAAGATTTTTTTATTGTCATCGATCAATTAGAAAAATGCCAATGTATTTGTTTATTTAATGAGAATTATCTTGTAGAAGGGATAACTAAAATATAAGAAAAGAATTTATAGTTATATGCTTATTCATAAGAATATACCATTACAGAGAAACTGCCACATTTGATTAGATACAAAACTATTATTGAATTATGGTATTTTGGGAAGCTATAAACATACATTTCACAGTTTAGCTGTAGCCTCCCTCAAGCTAATAGATTACAGAAGCAAAGATTACAGAGCCTTATGATATATTCATACATTTAACTTACTTGATAAACTTTGGAGCTCTTACAGACTAACATTTTCTTTTAACTTTTTCTTTTTACTTTTGAAGAGAGTACAAAATAGTATTAAAACAGGAAAATAACACTTGTACAGACTTTCCCTTAACAAAATAATATGAATTTCACATTATTTGTTGTTATGCATAGTGTCTTACAACTAGTTGTTCATATTACCAGATATATGCATGCAGAGTTAGAAGAAAGAAGAAAAGAAAGAAATATATGAGAAATTAAGAACAAAAAGATACAATTAAAAAGTGACAAAATGAAGTAGGTATTAACTGCTCCTTTCCACAGAATAACAGAAATCCACAGTACTGCTGGCCAATCCATCCTGCTTACATACATAGATATATCTCTTTCCCTCACTACCTCTCCTGTCTTCAACTCAGTATTTCCTTCCTTTTAAACAAGTTCATTCCCTTATATTATCATTTATAGTATCATTGAGGTTCCACTTATAGACCTCCAATTCCATAGGAGTTGCAATTCAATCATAGGGAACAGATTTTATTATCTAGAATAGAAGATTGTAAACGTTATATATAGTCAGCCAAATATTAATGACAGGATTAGAGTTTGCTGAAGGAGATGGGACATGTTTGCCTCTTTTATACTCAACTTACAAAGTTAAAGTAAGGAGATGTATAAGGTGGGGCTAAAATCCTCTAATAGATGTGGACCCTAACAGTGAAAAATCCTTTTGTTTTGCAGAGTACGCTGATGTTTCTGGATGTGTGATCCACCTAGTGTTTCAGTTAGATCACTGAGACTGAAGGACATGCACTCTGTTACAATGGGAACAATTTAGATTCCTAAAAATACATGAATCCAGAAATACATAGTAAGGTGAGTGATTGGTCAATGGAAAACAGAAAACAGTTGCCAGAGGTAGTTTGGGGTGCAATATCCTGTTCGTGAAGAAGTTCTTAGTGAAGAGGATGGTAAAGAACTTCTAAACATTGAGGCTGGGTAGATGACTCAGTGGAATAAGTGCTTCCCTGGCAAACACAAGGGTCTGAGTTCAATACCTGGTTCTGGAACAAAAAGAAAAACTTCTAAAAATTACTATTCAAAATTTTGGTTTTTTTTTTTCTTGTTTTGGGAATTCTTTTCCTATTTTTTAAATTTTTAAAGAATAGAGAATGGTAAAAAAATTAGAAATGATATAAAATTTCATTAAACAAAGTGATATGAATTCAACAATGTTGTTGTATTGCATAATGTTATCTTCAAATTAGTTGTTTGGGTTACCAAATATAAACTTGCAGAATTGATTTTAAAAAGTTATAGGAAATTAAAAAGAAGAAAATTTAAGCATTTACTGCTCATTTCAATAGACCAGCAGAAATCAGCAGTACAATTATCCAAACTATCCTGCATATTTGACTGAATGTGTCTTTTCCCCTTCTTCCTTTGGTCCTGTTGCTTTAATATATATTCTTTTCTCTCTTACCAGATATTTTTGCAGATTCAGTTATTGAGAAAAACTTTCCATACAGGACACACAATCTGTTTGAGGTTTTTTTTTCCTAGAGACAGTGAAATAGTGAAGTAGCTATAAGAAAGATGAAAAAATTAAGATCTTTATAGTAAAAAATGTTGACAGTTAGCTCAGAACTGCATGAAGATACATAAGACTCCACAGTACTCACCATTAACTGGAGCTCAGTGCTAAAGCTGAACATGAAGCTACAGGGACTCCTAGAATTTGTCAGGTATTTGGGAGAAGTTTTTGACATCTATGTACTTAGTTCAGAATTTAGTTCAAGTGAAGTCTATATTTAAAAGGCAAGCAAAATTCCAGCTCACGTATTACACACAATAAATATGGAAATGGCTAAAACAAATGTAGAAAGTGATAGCAAACTCTCATTATACTAAACTTCACAGCAAAAAGTAGAATCACTGAATGAATCATGTAAAGCATTATCAGCAGGGAAATGAGGTTTGACAACTGAGCAAGTCACGGAAGCCAGGCTGGGATGCCTGTTACTTTCTTTTCCTCTCAGTCTTTGAAACTACCTTTCCATTGCAGTTCCTCTTCAATTTTGACTTCATATACAGTTATCAAAGTCAGAGTTCATTATTGCTACATATAAGAAGAACTATGCTTAGACAAAGGTCATTGTATTCCTATAGAATACTGTAGCAATTCTGCAGGGGTTGAGAAATGTGTAGATTTTGGCTATGACTACAATGTCCAGACCTCGTTCAATGAATAAGTGGATGAAATGCAACAAGGAAAAATGTGAAGAGCCATGTCTGATTTCTAGAATTTTACTTGAGCAACTGTGAGTGATCAAGTTATTTATCTAGATTGAAAAGATCATCAGGATTGATAAAGAGTTGATATAAGTTCTCTAAATGAAAATCTCTTTAAAACCTTTTTAGTAAGAGAAAGATACAAAAGGGAAAATGTGTGCCCACATTTATAATTCAATGTTTTATATAATAACTAGGAAAGACAACTTCAAAATATTGTACATGAAATATATACAATATTTTTCCTAAATAATATAGCTAAAGATACTTTATTGCTTGTTTATTTTCCTTATAGGAAAAGACAGCAGGCTCATAGTCAAGCCTGAAGATACAAGAAACACAGATAACTTCACAAATTAGTACTTTCATAAGGGAGTTCATAGCAAATATTTCTCTGTATTAAAGCAAATAAGTTAAAATGAATACTGCAAAAACTTTCTTTCTCTGTCCATAGATAGTTTAGTTCTTATAAACAGCTCTTGATTTAAATAGCTATTAACTTTATCTTCTATTGACTTTAACAAGTTACAATGAGTGATGTTTTTCTTACTAAATTTTATTAAAAATATATGGTAGTGATAAATAATTAGTGACTTAAGTTAATGTACTGTAGTATGCTTAAAACTTGCACTTTGATCACTTATTAGAGTCACTATTTTAGTGTTATCAGTTTTCTAAGTGTAGATTTTACTAAAAACGTTTGAAATTTCTCTAAAGAACAGCATATTGGTGGATATAATTTACTTTCTCAAACCCCAAGGCTAAAAATAATAGGAAAGAAACCAATCATGTAAAACTTCATTGAGCAGCACAACATTACTCAACCTGCAAATGAAATGAACGTTTACTTGATTTCAACAGAAGTGTTTTAATGATTCTTGCCTCAAGATGTAAATGCTTAATTCTTTTCTGGGCAGTGCAACACTGTCCTATGAGGAGGTAGTAAATTAAAAGAAACTTGAACCACATAAATGTTCTATGGGGAGAAAACACTGGTGAATAAAGCAAAAGCAAAATCCCAAGTGTGCAGACTGCTTGGCTACTCACTGCTGGTTGTAGCAAAGATTCTTTAAGGCTTTGAGGAGGCTGGGGGTTCAACAAACTTATGAAAACAACATTGTATAATAGTACCCAAAGAATAGAGTACATTAAAGTTCAGATTGTTCCAACGATAAATTAAAGCACAATTAAAGGATCCTAATTGTGGGAGACAGGTAGCTGAGAAATGAGGCCACTAAGATGGGCTGCGCAAGTCTGCAGCAACTGGAAATGGATTGCTGTGTGGATGTGATTGTAATTTATACATTGTAGGTGAAGCAATCCTTGCAGCCAGAGGCTTCACAGAAGAGAGGCTACTTGCCCAACTAGCCAAGAAAGGAATACTGACCATTGGTTTCAATCACTTACTTACTTCATCAAAAAATGGCTGTGAGATGGATATCTTCAGACAGAAATGTCAACAATCAAGGGTCTTTATAGGGTGGTGACAACAGTTAGTAGACACGGGCACCTCCTCTCTCTGTCACACATCCTCCAAGTAGCTATATAGTAAAGAATCAACTGCTTTTATTGTTCTTTTACTCTAAATCTTAACCTTATTCAAAGTGGTCATTTTTGCACACAGAAACTTCGGTTTATTATGTATCAACTTGGTCACTCTGCGAAGAATAGAACTACTGCACGATTCCAATGCTACTGTGTATTCTAATGGAAAAAACCTATGTACATAAATAAATGAAAATATAAAAAGTACCAGGATAATAAATAGTTTAGCACATTGAACCTGGAAGGAATAGGACATAGTCATTGATGAAGTTAAAGAATTATTAAAACAGCTTTACTAAATACAAACACGAGCAGTTGCATTCTTCAACCATAATAGAAATTGGCTTTGCTCGTCAGACTTTAGTTTCAGTTATGTAGATGCTAGGCATCAATTATTTCTCTTACCCTAGGTGAAGTTAATGAATTTTTCTTTACTAGTTTAGTTTCTGGTTTACATGAAGACTGGGTTTTAATGAACAACAAAAGAACATCTAAAATGGGATTTTTTTTAGCATATTAATGTTTTTCTCTTTTTCTCTCCAGCATAATTTTTCTGGATTAGACTGAGGTTCCCCAATTATGAGCCTACACATTTTTCAAGTCAAGCAGCTGTAACATGGGAAGGGTATTTCTGAATTTGTATAATATACCTAATACCCATAGAACACAGTCATACATGAATTTTATTTTAGAATCTGTTGTTGCATTTGGTAATTTTTTTTATAATATGGGTTGTATGAAGTGGAGAAGATGAATGGATCATCAGGCATTTTAAGAATTACTGATGATCAGTGCCATCAATGTTGCCACTGTATCACATAGGAGTTTTGAAGGAATTTTTCACTTTGCTAAGACATGAAGTGCCAAGTTTATAATACCAACTGCTGGATTTTTTTCCATGTGTTCTTGAATTAATCTTTAGTTCATCAATAAGTTTATGGAGTACAATCAGTTATGTATAATAGCAGTCCTTCAGAAACATGAACATATTATTTAAATCCTGTGACCTTATGCAATAAAAATTACTACTCGAGTGCGGCCAACTCCAGCAGCCTCCTCGATTCTGTGCACACCTGCCCAGCCCTATAGACTGGCCAGAGACAGCGTGGCCCACTCCAGCAGCCTACTTGATCCTGCCCATGCCACCCAGCCAGAGACGGGCCTGAGACAGAGGCTGACTCCAGCGGCCTCCTGGATCCCGCCACAAGCTCTCCGAGTGAGTTGGAATTTGCATGACTCACTAGGCTTCCCAGATCAGTGAGTGTGTGGTGAGTCTGAGGGAAAGCCATTGGCTTGTTTCCACGCACTGCTACCCAGATCCCTGCCCCCAAGCCCTCCAAGCCAGTGACTGGCCTGAAACCTCAGGACCCACTCACCAGCACTTCCCCAGATCCCCTGCCCTAAAACCCGCTGAGTGAGTGGGAATTTCCCTGATTCCCTGGGCATCAAAGTTCAGTGAGTATAGAACTGCAGGCCCGCCATGCCAGAGAGACATTTCCCAGGGATTCCCTGCCCCCCACCTCCCATGGCCTGGGGAGAGCTCCAGGCCCACCATGCCAGTGAAACATTTCCAGGTGATTGCCGGTCCCACCCCACAGCCTCAGACCCAATACAGGTCAGCCTGGAGTGAGAACTCCAAGCCTGCCACGCTGGAGGGACATTTCTCAGCAATCCCCGGACCCATGCCATGGCCTGAAACCCAGTGCAGCCTAGCTTATGAATGAGGGCTCCAGGCCCGCTGCACAGGAGGGACCTTTGCCAGCCTTCTCGGGTTACGGCCTGTAGGCCCAGACCCAGCACAGGCTGGCAGAGCCAGTACAGCCTACTTGGTGAATAAGATCCATACATGATCCTTTTGCGAGCCCAGGAGACCAATCGAAGCCCAGGCCCGCCAACCTAGAGAAAGACCTGCCTGATACAAGAGGGCTGACCCTGGCAATTTTCTGGATCCTCGTCAAAAAGCCAGCTAACACGGGGAATTTACATTACTTGCTCTGCATCCCAGTTAGGTTCGTGCTCGCCTGAACAGGGAGCCAACAGAGGGGGACCAAAGGAGCTGCAGCAAAAATGGAACTGAACACAACAGCTAGATTCAGGATCGGCATAGCTGGATAATCTCAAACTTAATAGACTGGCACCCGAATCTCATAACAAGCTAAGGTTATAGCTGCACCGAGCTCTACACCAAATGTCAAAGGTCACTGATATAGAAAATGACAAAGACAAGGGGAAAAACACAATCCCAGACCTTGAGTCCACCAGTAAGGGCAGAGGACATGAGCTAAGCTGCAATGAATGAATTTACAGATACAGCAGCAAAGGAACAACAGAGAATGCTATAGAGGAAATAAAACAAGAAGTAATTCCCCAAATTAAAAAAAGAAATACCTGAATACATAGTATCTGAAATAAAGAATGAATACCAGAAACATTGGGTGGAAAAACTATGATCACCTAGAACAAGAGCAGAGAGCACTACTCCAGATGAAATATATGAATTAACAACATCTGAAGTAAAGAAACGACAGCAGAAAGATCATGAGAAACACAAAACAGAAATGAGTTCTGAAATCAAAAAGAATTCTTTGAAAAAAACAAATTCTTTGAAATCATAGCATCTGAAAAACAGAAACAAGTCCAGAAATATACTGAGGAAACCGAACTTGGAAGAAACACTGCAGAAAAAGAATTAATAACTACCTCTAAAGAAGACATGGATAAAAAAAATTGAGGAGATGAGAAATATGATGGATTCCTTGAATGAGCAATACAGAAAAGAAATAGAACGCATGAAACACAGTCAAAGAGATATAGAAGAACTAAAAATATCAATCACGAGTCTACAAAACTGTTAGAGTGAAAGCGAAGACAGAGTTTCAGATATTGAAGATGCCAGAGCAGCTAGTGAAAAGGTGAGAAAGGATCTCTTAAAAACAAGGAGAATGCAGGAAAAAATAATCCATCTCCTGCAAGATGATACCAGGATGAACAATGTGAGAATAATTGGTATCAACGAGACTGAAGGAGTCAATACAAATGACATAAAAAGAATTTGAGGAGAAGTAATCGCAGAAAACTTCCCAGGTATGAGGAAACAATCCAACATTGAGGTCACCAAAGCATACAGAACACCAAATAACTTCAACCCAAGTAAAAACACACCGACATATAATAGTTAAGATCCCAGAAATCCAACACAAAAACAATATACTGAAAGCTGCTAGAGAGAAGAAGCAGATCACATTCAAAGGAAAACCCATCAGAATTACAGCCGACTTCTCTACACAAACAATGAAGGCAAGGAGAGCATGGAGCAGAGTTCTTCAAGTCCTACACGAAAACAAATTCCAACCCAGACTATTACACCCTGCAAAACTCTCAAGTTTGATGGAGAAGGGAAATACTTCCACGACAAAGAACAACTAAAGAATTTCATGATGACAAAGCCATCCCTTCACAGGCTGCTGAAAGATGTTGTAGAGAGAGACCACAATGACCAGAAATCCATGAATGAGAATGGAAGAACCCCACTAAACAGGACAGACAATTAAACACAGGTTACAAAGGAGTAAACAAAACCAGGTAAATAACATGACAAACATGATTCATCACATTTCAATTATAACCATCAATGTAAATGGACTCAATTCTCCAATTAAGAGAAATAGACTGGCACAGTTTTTGGAAACAAAATCCAACAATATGCTGTATACAAGAAACACACTTAACTGAAAAGGACATTCATAGGTTCAGAGTCAAAGGATGGAAAAGAATACTACATGCCCCAGCACCTCCGAAAAAAGCAGGAGTAGTAATTCTGTTCTTAGACAGTCTCAACTACAAATGAAGAATGAGCAAACAACACAAAGAAGGCCGCTATATATTGGTCAAGGGAAAAATTCAAAAGCAAGAAGTAACACTCATAAATATTTATGCACCAAACACAGGCGCACCCAACTATGTAAGAGAAATCTTAAGGGACATGAAAACTTAATGTCTAAGAACACAATCTTAACAGGAGACTTTAACACCCCCGTATCTCAAAAAGATAGGTCAACGAGAGAAAAAAATTAGCAAGGAAATAGCAGAACTGAACCAGAGGTTGGAAAAAATGAACCTGGTGGACATATACAGAGCATTGCACCCAACCACAGCTGAATATACATTTTTTTTTTTTTTGTCTTTTTGAGACAGGGTCTCACTATGCAGTTCAGGCTGGCCTTAAGCTCACTTTGTAGCTCAGGCTGGTCTCGAACTCACAACAATCCTCCTGCCTCAGCTTCCCAAGTGCTAGGATTACAGGCATGTGCCACCACACCCGGCTTCCATTTTTTTCAGCTGCACATGGTTCATTTTCCAAAATAGACAACATACTAGTACAGAGGTCATGTGTACGTATATGCAAGAAAATAGAAATTATCCCCTGCATACTATCTGACCACAATGTAATGGAACTGCAAATAAATGACAAAAGAAACCAGAAAAACCCACTAAATTCATGGAAACTAAACAACACCCTACTCAGCAGTCAATGGGTTGCAGAAGAAATTGAACAATATCTACAATTCAATGAAAATTAAAGTACAACTTACCGGAATTTATTGGATGCAATGAAAGCAGTTCTTAGATGGAAAATCATAGCCATGAACTCACACATTAGGAAAACAGAACAGGAACAAATCAGCACCCTAATGTTGCACCTCCGACAACTAGAAAAAGAAGAGGAAACAAAACCCGAGCACAAAGACGGGAAGAAATCATAAAGATTAGAGCAGGAATTAATTCAATTGAGATGAATAAAAAAGTTCAAAGAATCTGCAAATCAAAAGTTGGTTCTTTGGAAACCTAAATAAGGTTGATAAGCCTCTTGCCAACCTCATAAAAAAGAGGGAAAGGAAAATCCAAGTACAAGCAATAAGGAATGAAAAGGGTGAAATCACCACCGACCCAGTGGAAATTCAGAAGATTATCAATAGTTATTTCAAGAATCTTTATACTTACAGAATAGAAGACACAGAACAAATGGACAGATACCTTGAAAGGTACAAATTACCAAAACTGAATCAAGAAGATATAAATAACAACTCTCAATAAGCCGATAACAGCCAACGAAATACGAAACATAGTAAAAAGCCTACCAACAAAGAAAAGTCCAGGTCCTGATGGATTCACAGCTGAATTCTACAAGAAATTTATAGAAGATATAATCCCCACACTCCACAAACTCTTCCACGAAGTTGAAAAGGAAAAAGTCCTCCCAAAATCATTTCTGGAGGCAAGTATAATACTGATTCCAAAACCGGGGAAAGACATAACCAAAAAGGAGAACTACAGGCCAATCTCCCTCATGAACATAGACGCAAAAATACTCAACAAAATACTGGCAAATAGTATACAGCAAATCATCAAGAAGATCATACACCATGACCAGGTAGGATTCATCCCAGGGATGCAAGGATGGTTCACTATTTGAAAATCTATAAATGTAATACACTATATTAATAGACTGAAATCTAAAAACCACATGATCATCTCAATTGATGCAGAGAATGCCTTTGACAAAGTTCAACACTCATTCATGTTCAAGGTCCTACAGAAAATTGGAATTGATGGACTCTATCTTAACTTGATAAAAGCCATCTATGAAAACCCAAAAGCTCATATAATCCTAAATGGGGAAAAACTGAAATCTTTTACTCTTAAATCAGGTACAAGACAAGGATATGCTCTATCACCCCTTCTATTCAATATAGTCTTGGAATGCTTAGCAACAGCCATTAGAAAAGAGGGAGAAATAAAGGAAATAAGAATAGGTAAAGAAGAAGTTAAATTATCACTATTTGCAGATGACATGATAATTTACTTGGAAGACCCCAAAAATTCCACCAAGAAACTACTAGAACTGATAGGGAAATTCAGTAGCATAGCAGGATACAAAATCAGTACTCAAAAGTCAATAGCATTCCTCTACACAGATAACAAGCACACTGAAAAGGAAACAGTGGAAACAATACCTTTTACAATAGCACCATGGAAAATGAAATACCTTGGGATTCACTTAACCAAGGAAGTCAAGGATCTTTTCATGGAAAATTACAACACCCTAAGAAAAGAGATTATAGAGGATTTCAGAAAATGGAAAGATATTCCATGCTTCTGGATAGCAATAACCAACATCGTGAAGATGGCCATACTCCCAAAATTGCTGTACAAATTTAATGCAATCTCTATCAAACTGCCACCAAGATACCTCCCAGACATAGAAAAATCAATCCTAAAATTTATTTGGAACCACAAATGACCTAGAATAGCAAAGGCAAACTTGGCTAATAAAGCAAAGCAGGAGGCATCACAATTCCTGACTTGAAATTATACTACAGTGCCACTGTGATAAAATCAACAGGGTATTGGCAACAAAATAGACCTGAGGATTAGTGGAATAGATTACAAGATGCAGAGGCAATTATAATCACACCCAGTCATCTTATCTTTGGCAAAGGGGCTAAGTGAGCTCACTGGAAGAAACATAGCCTCTTTAACAAATGGTGCTGGAAAACATGGCTTTCTACATGCCGAAAACTAAAACTTGACCCAGCTCTATCACCCTGCACTAAGTTAAAGTCAAATTGGATTAAAGATCTAAAAATTAAAACAGAAACACTCAATCTCATGGAAGAGAAAGTAGGAGGAACTCTTGAAGACATAGGGTTAGGTAAAGAGTTCATGAACAAACACATATTCACATGGGAAGCACTTGAAAGAATCAACAACTGGGATCAACTCTTCTTAAGGAGCTTCTGCATGTCAAAAGAAATTGTCAACAGAGTGAAAAGACAACCCACAAACTTTGAAAATATCCTAACTAATAAACAATCAGACACAGGTCTACTGTCTAGAATATATAAAGAACTAAGATATAACAGGGCCCTCAAATTTAAAGAGCAAATTCAGAAATGGACATCTGAGATGAAAACACACTTCTCAGAGGAAGAAATTAAAGAAGCAAATAAATATATGAAAAAATGCTCCATATCGGTAGTCATCTGTGAAATGCAAATAAAAACAACACTGAGATACGATCTGACTCCAGTAAGAATGGCTATCATACGGAAATCAGCGACCAACAAATGTTGGAGAGGTTTTGGGGAAAAGGGAACACTTCTCCACTGCTGGTGGGAAGGTAGACTGATACAACCATTGTGGAGGTCAGTGGGAAGAATCCTCAAAAGAGTAGGACTAGAAATCCCATTCAAGCCAGCTATCCCCCTAATGGGAATTTTCCCAAAGGAATGGAAAACATTTTATCATAGTGATATATGTATACCTATGTTTATAGCAGCACATTATGTGATAGCAAAATCTTGGAAACAACCAAGATGTCAATCATATGAGGAATTGTTGAAAAAGATGTGGTATTTCTATACAATGGAGTATTACTCAGCTATTAAGAATGATAAGCTTGAAGCATTTATGCTGAAGTGGATGCCACTTGAACATATACTCATAAGTGTAATAAGCCAGACACACATGTGTAACTATCGCAGTCTCCATAGTATAAGAAGCGAAAAGCAGAAATACAAGTGGAAACGTACAACAACTAAAATCAGTTCAGTAAGACAAGGCAAAGTGAATGGCATATGCTGCAGGATACTAATCAGCTTTTCTTCTGGATGGTTAACAATCTAAGTTCACAGATCAAAGTTGGAGAAATAGAAGAGCCACAAGGCCAGCCAACATTTTGTCTCTAGCCTTTCAAGGTCAGCAAATACTCAGGACATAGGAGAACCTGTATTGCAACATCATGAAACTCAGTTGAGCTCCAAATTTTCTGAACAGGGAGATCATGGAGCCACAGAGGAAAGAGATCAAAGTTCTATAGTGTGCCTGGGTAGAGTCACATGGAGAGAAAACTTTCAGGCTCTCACAGAGAGCAAACTGGTCAAGCATTGGCTGTGACTCATCCACATGGATGACACAGACAATGGATCTACAGAATAAGGTACAGGACTACAAGATAAACCCTGAGGGGACTTCACTGACCTCATAAGAACCATAAAGTACATGTGTTGGTATATAAGTCTTGCTCTATCTAGGTCTTTGCCATCTAGCAGAAAAGTATAAAAATGAAGTATACATCATGGGGCCATAATAATAAGTTGAGCTGTAAATGGCTATGGTCGACATCTTCTTCAGATAACTCATTATTGTAGAATGCTGGACTGTGTTGGATTGTGTGGTCGAGTTCAAGCACCTAAGTTAGTTGAATGACTATGGAGTGCCCATGTCTGACAGGTGTAGACAAAGGAAGGGGTATAAAAAGGAAGAATCATGATGTGTGTGTGTATGGACAGTACTGTTGGGATAGATAACACTGTGCTTCTACATAATTCTATGAGAGGCAAGATTTGCACTAATGGTGGTTGGACAGGATATTATGTTGGCTTCTAGTACTATGGACAACCACCAGGAAAATAACAAGGTACAAAGTATTAATTATTGAATCTTTGATGTAATTCAGGTATAAAAAATAAGATACACAAAGAGCTACACTCTCTTTATTTAATGATAAGAGACATACGGTATTATAATGTCTGTAAGTATAGTATCATGTATGCACCTTCTGTGATACCAAAACATTATAAAAACAGTTTGCAATGTATTAAGTTATCAAATCCATCTTGTTAAGGTATCTTAAAAAAATTACAACTCAAGGGGATCTTTTTAAGTATATGATTATGTGTATATAATGTGTGTGTGTGTGTGTGTATATATATATATATATATATATATATATATGTATATACGTACATAATGTGTATATATGTGTGTTGTGGTTTCTGTGTAGTTTTCCCCCCAAAACCTCATGCGGTCATGGGGAAGGGAATTCTAGTTTGTGATTAACTCATGATCCACTTTGATTTTTGGTGATCCAAACTAGGATTATGGGTCGTAGTACTGCTGGGATCATGGGTGTGTGTACTTCCTCCAACCAGGGGCAGAGAGCCCAAATGTAATATAAGAGAGATAGAGAGAGTGAGAGAGAGAGAGAGAGAGAGAGAGAGAGAGAGAGAGAGAGAGAGAGAGAGAGAGAGAGAGAGACTTTCTTTTTCCATTGCCATTGTTGTTCTGCCACCATGAACTGGATGCTCTCTGTCCTGTGCCACTCTCCCTTGGAGCCAGCCAAGTATGGACTGAAACTTCCAGTAACTATGAGCTAAATAATCCTTTACTTCCTTCATTTTGGGTGTTGGGTATTTGTCCTAACAACAAGAGAAAATTAACTGAGATAATATGTATATATCTATTTATATGTGTATATAATGTATGTATTCTTCCTTACACATGCAGGCCTTGTACTTACAAAAGACAGAGAAGGAAAATGAGTGTTCTTTATACTGAGAGGCTAAATGAAAGTTTGAAACATTGCAACTGTCACACTTTCATTTCTTATCAAAAATAATTCCCTCCTTATAATGCACACTATATTCAGATATTGAATATAAGAGTAACTTCACATTTTTCCCCATAGGGCATTTAATATAATACAACTTACAGTAAAATCATTTCCTAATTTTCTTTTTCTCCACAATTCAACATCCTTCAAAGTAAAATGTGTCTTACAATTTATAGTGTTTTACAACAAACACTAATTTATAGCAGGAGTCATGAAATCCTGACTTGCTTATAAGTGACCCTGCTCATAGCTGTGCATTTGTCTTTTCAGTTTTGTATGATACATGTGTGTACTGATACTAAACAACAAAGAAATACTAAACTCTCAAGGCCACTGACAAATATTTTCAACAAATACAATTTCAACTAGAATCCATATACTATGCAGAAATTACAATAGTCAATATTAGGTGAAATACAATAATGATCACTTAATGAATGATAAATACATGTATTCTGAAAGCTCTTCAAGTTGAACAGTAAATGCTAAGTAACAGTTATCTTCTATTTTTATTTTTTCCCTAAGAAGATCCTTGAGAAAAGGTCAACAACAAACATGCACACACACGTATTTATATCTAAGAAATCGTTTTTTTCTTGTCTTATTTTCATTTATTACCTTTTCTTTTTAAACAAACATTTACTTGAGAGACAGTATGGCAGTAATTGGTATGTCATGACAAGCAGGACATATTTAGAAGACCAGAATGACAGGCTTCCCGAGCATGACCCTAGTACTACACATTGCTATCTTCAGTGCAGTTGCTTAGTTTGCAGGTATCAGCATATATAGTTAGCCAGCATGAGACTCTTACCAATTAACTGCTAGTTTTGAAAACCTGCTGAAGATTCTCAGGATCATTGCCTTACCCATCTTGTGCATATAAATGTATAGATTTGGCCCTGTCATGTTTCCTAGCTTTTCTCCTTGCCCTCATTTTTGTTGTCTAATCCTCAAGTTCTCACTTTCCTTTTAATTGTGTTATACCTTTCTCTTTTTATTTCTTCTTTTGAGTTCTTATACTAGGTAGACTATATGATATTTACACATGTGTGTCTGATTTATTTCACTTACGAGTACATCTTCAAGTGGCATCTACTTAAATATGAGTATATTTTTAAGTGGCATCTACTTAAGAGTTTATCATTCTTTATAGTTGAGTAATACTCCATTGTATAAAAATACCACATCTTTTTCATCCACTCCTCAGGCAATGGGCATCTTGGTTGTTTCCAAGATTTGGCTATCACAAATTGTACTGATATAAACATAGGTATACATGTATCACTATGATATGATGTTTTCAGTTCCTCCAGAAAAATTCCCAGTAGGGGTATAGCTGGTTTGAATGGGATTTCCAGTCCTATTTTTTAAGGGGTCTCCACACTGATGTATGGGTTACCAATTAGTTTCACAATGACATTGGTACAACAGCATCATCAGAAACCTCCCCTCAATTTGAAGCCACCTATTTTCTAGGGATATGACAAAGGCAAACATGAGCTGATTTTTTTTTTTTTTCAAACACTAATGCATTAGTATCAGAGCCCACAGAACAAGGGTCAGGTATCTGTAGCCTGGCAGAAAGTCTAGAAAATATTGTACTAGGCACTTGCCTTAGTTACTTTTCTCTCATTGCTGGGACAAAATACCTGAAACCCAAAATTAAGGAAGGAAAGGTTTGTTTAGTTACAGTTAGTGGATGTTTCAATCCATAATAAGCTGGCTCTAAGGCAGAGTGACACATGGCACCCAGCTGCCTTTCATGGTGGAGGCCAAGGGCAACAGAGCAAAGGGAGGGGCAGCAGCTCAGATAGCTAGCTGGCCTCTGCCCCTTCCTTACATTTATATGCAGAGTATCTGCCCGATGGCACTCATACCTGTAATTCCAGCATTGGATCATGAATTAATCACAAACTCTAGAAGCTGCCACATGACTTCATGAGGCTTTGGCAGAACACCTAGATACAAACCATAACAGCACTCTTGTAAAATGCAACTTATATTTAAGCCTAAAAGAGATTTTTCAATGAAAGCAAAATAAATTTCTAAGAAAGTAATGCACGTTTTTTATTTTATTGAGAGATAATTATAAACAAGATAGTTTCAAAGCTGCTTAAGAGGACATTTTCAATAATGAATATATCTTACATTGTTATCTTCTTAGTGGTTATCCATAGTACAAGAAGCAGACAGGATAACCTGTCCAAACACTATTACTACAAATCTCTTGTCATAGAATCAAGTGGAAGTAGCTGTAAATCTATCCTAAGTATTCCGTATATACAAATGCAAAATGGTTCTTTGTTTGTAGCCCCTTTTTCTGTTTAGTTCTGTCAGAGATAGGTATTCTATTGGCATTTAAATACTACAGGTAATGCACTTGTTTCTGAAAAATAGCAGCTATACTTAACTTTGATGGCACAGAAGACAGTATTGAGTGGACTGGTTCATGGGAATCTTAATTTTAATATAAAACTGCAGAAATGTCTTAGCAATATCTCCATTTTTTATGTTTTGTTCTTCTGTGTGAATACTGAAGAGTGAATGAATGTGTAAATGCAGCTAAGTTGTAGGACCAATAAATGTAACTTTCAAGTTACATGAAAGCATTGTTGGGGCTGGGGAGATGGCTCAGTGGAATAAGCACTTCCCTGGCAAGAGCAAGGGCCTGAGTTCAATCCCCATTTCTATAGGGAAAAAAAAAAAAAAAAAAAAAAAAAAAAAAAAAGAGAAAGCATTGTCATGGTTTATTAGAATCTTTCTTCTTGCATAGGGCTGGTCTGATAGCTCAGTGGACTAAAGCGCCTGTTTAAGCAGAGCAGTGTCCAGGGATTCATCCCCAGTGTGCTATACCAGCCCTGCCCATGGGCGTATTGAGGACTACTGAGACTGGGTGTGGTGGCGCATGTCTATAATCCCAGCACTTTGGAGGCTGAACACAGGAGAATCACTGAGTCCATTCTATGTAGTAAAACCCAGTAGACCCTGTCCTAAATACAGAAAAAAAATAAAGAAAACGAAAAAAAAAAAAAAAACTTTCTCCTTGTGGAACACAAAATAGTGATTCTTTTAACTAATAGCACTTTAGTTAAAATTAGTTTTGAATATTTAATGAGTAACAAACATCCTGGGAATTTTCTGATACTATATATTTCATTTTAGCCTTTCAAAGAACCCTGAAATGCTATATTGAAGATTTCAGACAAGTCATTTCTAATTTTCCAATCATTTTATATTGACAATAATATATAAAGTGGCAAAGATCATTCTTATCCAAATTGGTTACTTTAAAATATAAAACCTCAACAAATTGTGTCCAATTGTTACTTTGATATGAAGACATTTTACTCATGTACATATACCAAAATAAGAACACATGCTGTGGGATTACAGCCAGTTTTTATTACCTAAAGTTGTTTATCATCTGTGTATTATGTTGGTTTTCCAACTCTTTTCCCTTCCTCCTGCTGTCTACCTTCTGCACGAACATTATTTCTCAGCATCACCATTAGTATGTGCACAGAAAACAAGAAACAGAAACTAAAATCAGTCCATCTGGTAACTTAATTCTGCTAAAAGGATTATGGAGGGAGGATGAAACTAATATCCATGGTGAAATTACAAGATTATTACTCCTAACATTTACCCTCAAAGATAACTTAGTTTTGTGTACACAGAGAAACACACACACACACACACACACACACACACACACACACACGTTTTACTGTGAAATGGAGCATTACAGAAAACTGATGATACATAAACGTTAAATGTATATATAGTCTCATTTTGATAAGATTAAGAAGATGCAAATATCAAGTTTAGTTTCTGTATCTATTTAAACCATAAAACTAACAATTTGTTGGGTATTAATTTACTTTGTTAGGTATGGATTTTTTCTGCAAATGTATTCCTGTGGTACTTAGAAGACCCTAAGTTTTGCCATTTTTATTAGGATATAAAGACAGGACAGTTAGAAAACTAGTCAAATATTTATTAGATGAACAAAACAGTGCTCCACAAATCCATTCTTAATATAAATTAAAATAGTGAACATCCAGGAATACTCCTTTTCCAAATTTTGTCTTAGTTTTTCATCAAAAGGTGGCTTATTTGCATTTTTGTGATATTATGATACAGTAAGTATGTTATTAATTTGCTTTACTGAAAAAGATCTACAGAAAATGCTGCTTTTGCAATCTTTTAGATATACAACATAAATAATATTTAAGGTACCTTCCATCTATACATATTTAACATATTTCAGAGTCAGGTTTCTTTTTAATTAAATTAATTTCTAGAAATATTTTCTTCCTATAAGCTATCATATCTTCTACATCTTTGCAGATGAGCATTTCTTCAATGGATACCAGCTGATAGCTACTCAGATTGAAGGATGAGTTGTTCTTCACAGCGTTTAACATCTTCAGGGATGTTGTAACTGATTCATTCACAGAAGAACAAACTGGAAAAATGCGAGCAGTCCACAAACTGAGTTGTGCCTTGCTTCCTGAAAACAGCTTTTCTGTTACTTTAAGATTCCAACTTTCTAGGCATGATAGAAAACTGACTCCAAAGAATTGAAGGGACTTTATATCTAATAATGTCTTCACATTGTTTTTCAAGTTGTCTTGCACTCCAAACGCTATAGTTGAATACTTCAAGTGTTCATCTGTCTTCAAGCTTAAGGAATACAGAAAAGAATATGCAGGAACTACAGCATTGGGAATGATGGAAGAACAGCTGATAATGCAGTTTTCACCAATGCACACATCTGGCCCTAATCTGGAATACTCTACAACTGAGCCAGGTGCCACAGAACATCCTGAATCCAGTATACTATGAATGATACAGGATGTCTTGCCAGAATGTTCTGGAATATCTGAAAGGATACTACTAAAAGCTACTGACTGCAAACCAAGCTCCAACTTTAAACTGCTATCGGAAGTAAAATGGAACAAATACTCTTCAGTTGTTCCAATGTGATAAAACTTGGAGTTGTTAAGAACAACAACATTTAGTGATGTTCCTTTAAGAAGATGAAATATAGTCTGCCTCATATGTACCAAGTTGGATTCTTCTTTAGTGACATTTGATGTATTTCTGGTGTACTCCACGGTTGCTCCCGGTCCCAGTGCCTGAAGAAAGTCACCATAGGCATCTATTTCACAGTTCAGTGTGCCTATTTCTTCATAAAAAGCAAGTAACTTTTTTGCGGAGTTATGATCCATGTAAAATAGGCTATCAGTGTAGACATACTCGGAGTCTAATTGAAGACATACAGCATCTCCCCTTGCAAAATCCTGTGGACAAAAGTTTCTAGGTCTACACACAGCATGAAGTTGGTGCATCTTTTCTATGCTGGGTTTATGAAGGAAGCAGTGGCAACACCTATATTCAAGATCTCTCTGTTTTTCATTAGATGGATCCAAGACAAATACTCCATGTGTGGTGCCTACAGTCAAACTAGAAGGATGAGCTAATGCTGTGAAGCCAGGTTTGTCAAATCTAATGTACTCAAATTCTCCAATACTGTATAGCTCAATATCATCTGCACAGGTAACCACAATTCCAGGATTCATATGTGAAGGGAAATCAATGTACATGGCTAGTTTTAATTCTAACATCTGATAAATGGGGTTACCAAATGGTAAAGCGGTAAAAATTTTCCCCAGAGCACTTGCATTTGGAAGACGTTGGCTGTAGCCACCTAGAAAAGTATAAAAGAAACAAAACGCAATTTAAAAATGTTATTGTTTTTAAGATTTTCAAAATCCAGAGGCATCTGTTACAACTGAAACTATCTCCACATGTATTGATATATACTATAACTCAGGAAAAAAAAAAAACAATGCAATCAAGATTAAAAATTCATATAGCAATTTTGTAGCCATTTAATATAACGAACTTTTTATTTGCTTTCCAACAAATAAAAACTTTTTATTTGTTTGGTCTTTTTATTCCTGTTTTGTCTTTCTTTAGTATATATTTGCAATACATGATGTTTGCATGATGTATTTGCAATACTCCTTATGTGGAGTTGGTACATTAATACATCTTCAATCCCCTTTATATCCCTTCCCCTTCCTTCCTCTTGCTGTCCTTTTCCAAGGATCTCCCTACTTCTCATTATCTTTAATTTTGCTCTTTATTTATAATTTGGGTTTCTCATGTAAGAGAACTATTTGCAATACTAAAGTCTGTGTGGCAGATTTGTTCTGCTTAACATTTTGGCCTCAAAGTAATTTAAAAGATTCTAGGTAAGGAAAAAAAAATTGCATATACAATAGAGGCTATGAATTCTTCTGAAATCAATAATAACTAAAGACCATGCACCTACATTTTAAACTTTAAATTTTAAGAATGTTTAAACTTATATATTAAGAATCTACAGGCAAGTTAGAAAAACGCAGTATAATAATTCTAACTTATAACTACAAAATGTGAGTAACATAATTCTCTATTAAAACTTATTTCAAGATATATTTCTTTGAATTATTAGATACACTTAAAGATAATAAAGGTAATTGATTCAATAACGTTTCAACAATTTGTACTTGTTTTTCATTTAGACAGAATTTTTCTTTAAGATGAGCATAAATTAATTTCTTTAAAGTGTTCTCTGAAGTTCATTAAGTACATTGCATCATTTTTATGTAAATATCACAAGAGGCAGTCTACAAGAATAAAAAGTCAGATAAAAATGAGTTCAAATACAACTCTGCACTTCTTAGTCATTCACTTTCATAGTGATGCAGGGTCAGCCAAAGAAGAGCAGTACTTGCCCTACATTTTCTGAAATCAATAACACATAGAAAGCACTTGGCACACAGCATATTGATGAACAAATCCAAGTTAATAATCACTTTCTATTTTTCCCTCTTCCAAAGACTAACCGCTAGTAAATTAGAACCCTAAAAGAATCTTCGGCTGCTCACACTGATACAGGACACTTGGTGGAAACCAAAACATGTGGACGCTCAAGTATCAGATATAAAATTGACAGCATATAGGCATGTGAGCTACACCTATCCTCTTTGATACCCTAAGTCATCTCTAGATTACCAATGACATCTAACTAGTACTATGTAAATGTTTTTTAAATCATTAAATAGTGCTCAGGGAACATTGGTATGTTTAGTACAGAGCCTTCAATTTGCTTCCCTTTAAATATCTGCCATCTGTGTTTAGTTAAGTCTGCAAATATGAAATAAACAGATTAAAAGGACCAACTACATTTTTAATGATGTATGTCTGGTGTATAAATAAATTTTGAAATAAAACATTAATGATAGTGTTTTTTATAAACAAAACTACAAACTCAATTGCATTATAATTTCTTGAAATAAGAACTTAAATACACTGCATTCACATCACTTTCATAAAGAATCATGATTATATATATGAACTGTAAGAATTACAAAGGGCTTTAGGAGCCCTTTTTGAAAAACATGAAAAATGTGTTCATATGTGTGTGAAAAATGTATGTTGTCAGACAGTTGACAATACATGACAAAGTCTTGTCCAGTGCTTTAGCATACAGAGAAATAAGACAGGTTGTATGCAACCAAACTTTTCATAAACCTAAAATTTAGGGAATAGAGATTAAAAGAGACAAAAAAGAACAAAACTAGAAACCAAGTTCTATAAAGAGAGAAGAGAAGAATGATTAAAGGGAAGGGGGATAATAAGAAAAAAAAGAATTAATATGTAGTAAGTACAAGTACCAATTCCCTATTGATAAATGTGATTATGTATGTAAAAATGTACAATTAAAATAAATTTTAAGAACTATTTCTGATTAGATAGAACTCTGTAGGCTGTTCAAATAACATAAAAAAAAGAAAAACTGTCTTTTTATTCTGAGATTATTTTTTTCTATATCTTCTGCTTTAGGGACCGGGAAGATGGCTCAGTGGAATAAGCGCTTCCCTGGCAAGCACTAGGGCCTCAAGGGCCTGAGTTCAATACCCAGTTCTGGGGAAAAAAAAAAAAAAAAAGGACTTCCCTGTCTTCTGCTTTAAAATATCTTTATGTTTTTGCTTCTTGTGCTTGCTTTGGCAGCACATATACTAAAGTTGAAATGTACTTGTTTCTTTCTTACATACTGTTTATAGGACTGTACCCTTTGGAAATAAAAAATTAAACAAAAATGAAAGACAGAAGCAACTGGCAAAAGTCTAGCAGCAAGTGTGTTAAACTACTCTTTCCCTACCAAAATCCCCTCTAAAACATTTCCAAAAACTGATCATATTTTGATGAGTTTCATCTTAGGAATAAAATTTTTATATACATAACAAAGGTAAAACAGTATGTCCAAAAAACAACAACAACAAAAAAAATGGTGTCTGAGATAGATCTACAATTTGAAGGAAAATTGTTCTGAGAAGCATTGCACTACCTAGATCCTACAAATACCAAGAAAAGCACAACACTTAAAAAAAAAAGAAAATAACTTACAAGAACACAAATCAGTAATTAAAAGTAGCAAAAGTTATTTACTTGAGAGCAAAAAGTCCCTAAAGTATCAAAGATGGACTATTCACAAGAAAATATAAATCAATAAAGTATTTTACCAGAGTGAATTAAAAGTATAGTAAAGGAATTCCATTTATCTTCATATAGCTTATCCAAACATCGAAGAGCACAAAGTGTTGATCCTCCATTTCCTTAAAAATAATTCAAAAAGCACAATTTATTTCACAGGTATCTACTAAAAAGTTTATAATGTTGGTAAACTTATGATTAAAGGTATGATTTTTAACTATAATTAACTAGGTAAATAGCAATAATATTGCCAAAGAATAAAATTATTACTAACATCATAGACAAGAATGTTGACTTATTGTACTTCAGATTTTCACTTATAGAACAGGAATAATACAAGTACAGACCTCAATATTGCAAGGACATAACAATGTTTAAGGTAAAATAATGCTAATGAAATATACATAAATGCTATTCACAATATCAAGAGACTTCAGTTTTAAGTACCAGATGGAAAACACCTTGCAGGGAAACAGTATTCAAAAAAATTCTGCAAACAGAGGTCCAATGACAAAGTTGATATCAAGAAATATTCAGTACTACTTACACCATTAGACTTTCATTCAGTTCATTCTACATTGTGGTGGTCCAAGGGAGAGCATGCATACACATAAAGCAAACATGTTTGTGTGTGTGAATGCATATATACAGACATACATATATACAGATTTCTTTCATGTAAATTTCTGAAGAAACCCTATATACATAATTTTTCCTCATTTATTTTCCTTATGTAAATGTCTAAAGAAACTGGAAAGTTAGATTTTGGAGGGACTTGAAGAATTCAACTAATAAGATTCTGAGGAATAGTCCACATCTGAATACATATTAGTAAATAATAAAATTCTCTTTTAAATAACATAGTGCAAGTTTTGCCCTGTTAAGTAACAATTACAAGAGCTGCTGCTCGTCTCTTCATATTTCTGAGTGTCCATTTTCTCTTATATTTTAATGATTGTAAAGACCATGGTGGAGGAGTGCAGCCTACATGCGGTAAACCACACAAAAGCTCTTCTTCCATGATTATTCTGCCTACAATGAGTGTACACACCTGACCATAAAAAGCATACCAATTTTGGGTCCAGCAGGATCAACAAAAACATGATACTGAACTCCAAGAGGTAATTCCTTCCTCTTCAGCTTTTCCGACAATTGCTGCCTATAAGCAAGTGCCTGCTTTTCATCAGCAGCTGTTAGTACAACTATGTCCCAGAACTCCCCAGCTCCCACAGGTTTGCCTGTTTGGAAAAAGCAAGAAAATAATAACAAATATGATCATTATTCCCTATCTATCAAAGGCTTGCTTATTTGATATAAAGGAAAAACAACATCCATTACTGCTTTCTAAAATGTAT
Organism: Ctenomys sociabilis; assembly: GCA_004027165.1. Taxonomy (NCBI): domain Eukaryota; kingdom Metazoa; phylum Chordata; class Mammalia; order Rodentia; family Ctenomyidae; genus Ctenomys; species Ctenomys sociabilis. The sequence continues at coordinate 10,801 of PVKA01008144.1, read as the reverse complement.
CTTCTACTTTCTAAAATTATGGTATTATTGTAGACCTACCAGTATCATTCAAAGTAATTCTAATGAGGTTGTTTGTAAATTATTTTTTTTTCCTTTTAGAGTACCCCTTCGTTTAGCAGCCCACAATCCCATTTACTTAGAAATTCTGAAAGATTCAATGTAATGTTTCTTTAAATCAGGTTCTTTTTACTTGCCGAAAACGATAATTTCAATTCTTAAATAAAAAGAGGATACAAAGAAACATACATCTAAATCTCTGGCTTTAAAAATAAGTTTCCATGTATCTACTCAACTTAATGTACCTTGGCTAAGAAAGATTCCGTGTAAGTACTCGTCCCTTCAGTGTTGTCTATGTGAGTACTTCACTTTTCATTACCTTAGCATGAGCTATGTAAGCTTATCTAGGCCATCAGAATATGACACAAAATTATGGATAACAAAAAGGTTAAAAAGAATCTGAGGAATTCATTAAAAGACAGAGAACTTTTACTAAACAGCTAGAATCTCTTCTTTACAATTCAACAAGATGAAAAAGGAGTTTTCATGAATTTACAAATGAGACCTGTTAGCAAGAACCCAACAGTTCTGAACATTTACTTTTACCCAATTGTTAGTCCCTATGTATTTAAAGCAGCCACTAACATAAAAAATAAATTTTATTACAGCTGAACAAGGAAATGTCAAGTGGTACAGTAGTTCTGTAAACACTGAGAAAACTTTTAAGCCATATGCTCTGCCTGTCCTTTTGGGGTTTACATTATTAGTAGAGAGCAAATTTGTGAGGTATGTAGGGAGAACAGAAAAGAAAAGCCAGATCTGCTTGGAAGGGTCTAAATACTGTATGATTTCAGACCTTTTAGATTTATCTGAAACAAATTCTGTGAGGTAACCAATGTATTTTTATAGCTTCATGAGTGATAGCAACAATTTTCTTATCCTTCCCCCACCTTCATTTTAGTATCTGTTCGATCACAAAATTAAAGAAAGAAGTTAACTTGAATGGGGCGATGATACAGAATTCAAAAGGGAAAACATTAACTATTTTGGGGTCAGTGTCTCGGTACTGCAGGAGAAAGTGATAGTCGGGCAAATCTCCTGGTAGGGCACCCTCCCTCCAGGCCGCCCGGGAGAGCTGTTTCTTCTTCCGTACCTCTCAGTTGTGAAAACTTATGCAGTTTTCTTTGGGTGGCTTCACGCAGAGACACATTGAAAGGGACCCTACCAGCCGCCATAGTCTCCGCTTCCGGATCTCAGCCTGCAAAGCACGCACGCGCACGGGACTCGAAGCGGCCCTGCTCAGGAAGCGAAGCGCCCGCCCCTTTTTGCGTCGCTCACGTAACCACGCCCCCGAGCGCCCTAGCTCTTTCCGGAAGAACTCTGATGGCCCTAGCCACGTTTCCCTGGCAACCGTCTCGGCAGCTGATGGTCACTTAGCGGTTGGCAGGACGGTACGGGGTCCGGGTCGCCCTTTCCCAGCTCTTAAGACCTTGCAGCCCGGTTGACCCGGTGAGTTAGACGACGCAGTTGGAAACGACGCGCCACCGGAGATGAAACGGTCTCCCAGGCGCCTCTTTTTCTCTCCCAAGACCGCTCCTCCCTAGTCTCCTGTGTGCAGGACGTCTCTTCAGCTAATCTCCATCCCTAGGTCATCCAACAGAGAGCTGTGCCCCACCCAGAGTCCAGATACCCCGCCTGAATAGATTTTTCTTTGTCGTCTTTTTTTTTTTTTTTTTTTTTTTTTTTTTTTTTTTTTTTTTTTTTTTTTTTTTGCGGAACTCGGGATTGAACTCAGGCCCTTGTGCTTGCCAGGGAAGCTCTTATTCCACTGAGCCACCTCCCTGGACCCCGCTTTGTGGCATCGTTGTACCTGCACCTCACTGGTCATAGAACCTCACTGTCCCTCAGATTTGGGGTCCACTCCACAGGTCACATGCCATCCTCCCAGAGGTACAGATGTGCACAATCAGTCGCCAGTCCTGTCTCTAATTTCGGCATTCTTTAGGCTTTTTGCATATGTACAGATTCATCTAGAACACTCTCTAAACATCTTTAGTTCAAAGCATTATTACGTGCATTTTTGTTAGGTATCTATAGACCTATCTTTTGTAGTGCAAAATGTTGCTGATGAGTTATGCAGGTTAATCTCCGGCTTTACACATCAGAAAACTGAACCAAAGACTATTTTGTCAAGGTATCACGTTTAGTAACTGATTTAAAGAAAGTAAAGCATTCAGTTCTAACCTCAGAACTCATTCTGCTACCCCACGTGCTTTGATTTATTTGAGAAACCACCTCTTCATTAGTGTTTTTCAGGAATATGGTTAAAGCCCCATGGACTTGTTTTAGTTTTTCTTATACAGTGAAAGCTTGACTTTGGTATTTAGTTAACTTACAGTGAAAGCACTGCGTAAAAAGACAAATTAGTCTTTCTCGGTTTAATCTTTTTTAAAACAAGTCATTGAGGAACATTTAGAAAATTTGAATGAGGTAAGATTGTGCAGAAGAGAAGGATACAAAGTAGAAGTCCAGAGAGATAACAGAGGTTCAGGGAAAGAATTTGATTTTTTACTTTTCAATAAAACAAAGTCATTCTAGTTTGACTTGCCTTATTTTTAAAAGAAACACTTTGAGAAAAGTGGTGGGGGATGGGCTAAGGAGAGAAGAAGAGACTTGTTGGACTCTATGGCCGTAGTGCATACCATGAGACCTGGTGAAGGCTTGGTCCAGATGCTAACAGTGTGGCTGGTGTCTCATTGGTCAGATTCTGGGCAATTTAAGTCAAAACTGCAGGTTCATAGAGTGTAGAGTCAAAGATCACTCCCTGAGGGGAGAGTGGCCATCAACTAAACTGCTGAGCGATCAAGATAGGAAAGGTTTGTTGGGAAGGTGAGGACAGACTGTGATTTGGTTTTAGACAGTAAAAGAAACATATATTATATATTGGAAGTGTGTGTGCGTTTGTGTGTGACTGTGCATTATACCCTTGTAGTTCAGCAAAGGGTCCTAGAGACAACTTTTTTTTTCCTTTTTTTAAAAATAATTTTATTGAGATAGAAATAGCAATGAGACAGTTTCAAATCAGGTTAGTAGGACAGTTACAATAATTAAGACATTGCATATTGTTGCCTTCATAGTAGTTACTCATAGCACAAGATGCAGACATGATATCTTGTCTGGTAGTACTTAGTTCTCATTGAACTAAAAGATAGTAGCTGTATTTCCTATTTTGTATATACAAATATGTATATACACACACGCACACACACACACACACACACACACACACATATATATATATATATATATATATATATATATATATATATATATCTTTTTTTTTATTACAAAATGGTCCTTCATTTATATCCCCCTGTTTTTGTTTAGTTTTGTCAGAGATGGATATTCCATTGCCATTCAAATATTGTAGGTATGTTACTTCAGCAAAATAATCCAATGTACTCCAATAGTCTGTAATAGTAGTAACTGGCAATGTCAGAAGTGGTTGACTTGAGCCTTTTACAGCTCAGCATATTAATGTGGCTTTACTTTTTATACCTCATTTTTATACTTTTCTGCTGGGTGGGTAACACCAAGAGAAAGCAAGACCCTTATAACTAAAAATGTAACTTTTGTATCTGACAAGGATACAAAATCCTTGTATCTCAGGATTTACCCTGAAACCCTGTATAGCAGTTTATAGATTCTTTGTCAATATCAGGCATGTGGATGAGTCACGGCCATTGCTTGACCAGTTTGCTCCTAGAGACGATAATGTTGTGAGTTGTCAGGTTGCAGGTGAAATTCATTTTCAACTATGGAACTAGGTTGTGATCTAGGTGAATTACTGGTCCATAGTATATGTTTTTTATATTCTAAGGCAGAGTGAACAATGAGAAAACAGTGAAATAATGTGGATGAAATAGTAGACTCTACTATGTAGAATATTTAGTAGGACATTTATTATGCACAGGATGGATAACTATAGAAATAGATATTATTTTATGCCAATATCACTACATTGCTCATTATGAAAGTCAATATTTCTACCCAGTTATCAGCTATGGCTTTTATTTCACTTTCCGTTTTCCCTAACATTTTCATTAATTGTTCTGTATTAGCTTTTAAAAAATACCGAACCCTGAAAAGTAAATATCTTTGGCAGTTATTAAAGGAAGTTATAAGATATTAGGGTAAAATGTGGTATTATTGTTTAAACTGTTTTAAGCTATAAGAGTAATATTTTAGCGGAGCGTGTTGCCAAAGAAATTCTATCAGGTATCTGTCAGAGTGTTATTTAACAAGAGTAAAATACATCAGTCCAGCTAATTAGTAAACCAATTTATTGTGCATAAATGAGGTACATAGGAAATAATGCTATTGTTAGATTGAACATTTGAAAAGCACATGGAGCAAAATTAAATGTCAGGAATACAGCACCACACTGACATCTTGCTGGGAGTGTAATCCTTCAGGGCCACATTTTTAGAATCCATCAGACCTTGTAACTTTCACAAATCCCAGATTGGCCAGTTTGCCTCTTGACTTGGACATCCCACTTGACTTCCTAGCCTTATGCATGTCACCTTCCAAGCACTAGACTTGATTCAAACAAAACCCAATACCAGTTGGTCTCTTTTTATTTTACTTATTTATTTATTTTTGTATTTAGTGCTGGGCCTAACAGGATCTCACTACACAGATTGGACTCAGTGATCCTCTTGTTTTCAATCTCTGTGGTCTCTCTCTCTCTCTTTTGTATTCTAGGGAAGGGTCTACAGGGTGTTCAGGGTCTCACTACTAGATCAGATTCATAGTGATTCTCCTGTTTACAGCCTCCCAAGAGCTGGCATTACAGGCATGTCCCACCATGCCCAGCCTCAGTTGCTGTATCAGTGTGCTCTGGGGGTTTGGGCGAGCACAGCAGGTCCAGGGATGGAACGCTAGCCTTTCCTTGTGCCTGTTTGCAGGTGCTTTAATCTGCTGAGCTATTTGGCGGGCCCTCCGAGGTCTCTTTATGTTAACCTTGTTTATGATTTTTTGGTCTGCAAGGGGATTACACCCAAAAAAGAGATTTATATGCTCCAAGGTAATAGACTTTAGCACATCTTATTAACTAAAATTTAATATGTAGTTTTTTGATCATATTAGTTTTATTTATTCTATTTTATTTATTTATTTATTTTTTTTGGCAGAACTAGGGTTTGAAATCAGGAACTTACATTTGCCAGGGAAGTGCTTATTCCATTGAGCCATCTCCCTGACCCCTGTATTTAATCAGTTCCACCTCTGGGATTTACTTTAAAAGAATTTTGAGAATTGGGAAACCTAAAGTTTTTTAAAAAAATTTCTTAGATGGCTCAGTGGAAAAAGTGCTTCCCTGGCAAGTGCAAAGACCTGAGTTCACTTGCCAGTTCTGAAAAAAAAAAAATGAGAAAAAAATTCTTTACATTATTTTATCAGTACTATACATATATTTGGAGTACATTCATTCTTGATTGCTGGAACATGTATATGGCATTTCTTTATGCCAACTTCCCTTTTCTCCTTTCTCTTCTCTCAGTGGTGAAGTCTATTCACTTGAAAATATTTTTAAAATTTCTGAAGTCATAAACTACATTTATGCACATATATCCCAACATTTCAGTGTGATATACAGTTATGGTAATTCATTAAAACAAATTTGGTTCAGCATATCTGTTGTCAAAAACTATTTTTAAAATAACATAGATTTATTGTTTTTAAATATAGATGGGCATATATATATATATATACATATATATATATATATATAGTAGGTATTCTAAATGCAAAACTATCCTTTTTCGTGATTTCATATTTCATATGAATATATTAGACACTTTGATAAACTATTGTGATATGAAGAATTTTACTTATTTAATAGTGAATAGTTTTTAACTATATTGTTCATATATATATAAATATATATAATCGAAGAGTTTAGTATATTCTTAATATGTCTGTGTTCTTAGCACATAAAAATTCCAGAGAATGTTTAAGTATATAATTGATAGACATTTATTTGAAAATTTCTTATCAATATTAATTATATGTTATTTGAAAGCTAATGAATATGCAGAATATATTTTTTATCGTTTGCTGTTTATTTTAGGTATTTATTAAAGCCTCAAATAGTTTTCACTTCTTATATTTGTTTCTTCTTTCTTAATTAAAAATTGGAGCCGGGCGTGGTGGCGCATGCCTGTAATCCCAGCACTCGGGAGGCTGAGACAGGAGGATTGTTGTGAGTTCGAGACCAGCCTGAGCTACAAAGTGAGCTCGAGGCCAGCCTGAACTGCATAGTGAGACCCTGTCTCAAAAAGACAAAAAAAAAAAAAAAAAAAAAATAAAAATTGGGGGTAAAGATGAAACTTACAAGCCATATACTTTTTATTTTAGAGTTATGGTTTATATAATGTGATTAAAATGTTAATGTTGGATTCTTACTCTTTTAAATTTATGACCTATAGTTGTCTATCTGGTGAATGAATTTTCTGTGTAAAAAAGCTGAATGCATTTTCTGCTATCAGATTAAGTATTTGATGTCAATTAAATTTAGTTGCCTGTAGAAATATTACTAAGAAAAAAAGAGCTTTTAATTTTAGCTTCCCTATTTGTTCTCTCTTGGTTTGTTTGTTATGTAAGTCTGAATTCTGGACCTTTAAAAGATCTTTAAAAGACGTTTAAATATTAGGAAACTTAAGGTTTCTTCCAAAACGAATGAATTTATTAAGTCACAAGATCCATGTCTGTTCAATCACAATAGTATTTAATTCTTACACTTCCTTTTTGCTGAGATTTCTTTAAGCTAAAAGGTTCCTATTGCTCAAAATGGGATGAAAAGGCTTTGAATTAGATAATATTATGATTATCTCACATTTAGATTTAATATACCCTTCATCACAGTTTTTAAATTCTTACAAATATCTTATTTGATTTTGTATGATATAATAATAATATATACATGTCATTATACATTAGAAGAAACCTCTAGAAGATAAAACAGTGAATCTCATTGTAAAATATGAACTATTTCATTTAATAATGTAATTATATTGGTTTATTAGTTGTTATCTTGATATAGTATGAGTTTATCTAGATATTCTCATTTATTTTTACTTGTATTGTGTTGTTTACCTGCACATGGTAGAAATTTATTTTTAGTCATTCAAGGAACCCTTGAGTAGACCACTAGATGTTATACATTCTCTTTTAAATTAACATTACTGACTTCCTTTCATGAAAGCTGAAATTATCCATTAATAATTAGGTTAAAATATATACATGAGCTGGGCGTGGTGGTGCATGCCTGTAATCCCAGCACTCGGGAGGCTGAGGCAGGAGGATTGTTATGAGTTCGAGATCAGCCTGAGCTACAAAGTGAGCTTAAGGCCAGCCGGAACTGCATAGTGAGACCCTGTTTCAAAAAAGACAAAAAAAAAAAAAAAAAAATATATATATATATATATATATATGATATCAAATAACATTATATAATAAAGCATTGAGCCAAGGGTTTTAAGATAAATTTAACTAGCCAAACTAAAGATTTCTGAATTCTAGATGCCTACTGGATTGAATATGAAAATAATGTGATAGCAAGTATCCCTTTAAGAAATAAGTACTATTGATGACATTTGAAATTCTATATTCCAATTTAGTTCTACATGGCTGTGTTTTTTACCCTTTCCCCAAAGATTATTGTTCTCTTGACTTGTTAATTGGTCAGTGTATAGTTTTTCATTTAGTAGTACCTAAAGAAAAGTGATTTTTTAATAGCTATTTTAGAGCATAGCTATATATGTCACTTCATTTTCTTCTACAAAAGTTGTAGGGATTTCAAGTAGATTTTTAAAGGTTAAAAATATTTTATGCAGCTATCCGTTTTTCCTAGATGTTTCACGGAACAATCATAGAAGAACTAATCAATCATGAAGAGTGGAATCACTATAATGAAAATATAATAGAAGATCAAAAAGATTTTGTTTTTATAAAGTTCAATGGCCTTCATTTAAAATCTATGGAAAATTTGCAATCTTGCATCTCTCTTAGAATATGCATATTTTCAAACAATTTTATTACAGATATACATCCACTTCAAAGTTGCATAAAATTAATCAAACTTGATCTCCATGGAAATCAGGTAAGCAATAATCACTTAAGATATTTGTATCTAAGTAAAGTTTTGTATGATAAGTACGTGTAGTATCTAACCACAATTGCCAGGTAGCCTTTCACTTACATTATAAACAAAAATTGTAAAACAAATGTAAAAACATTATGAAAATAGACATGAAATTAAAAATATAACCAAATAATAATTTAAAATAAAAGCCAATACATGAACAGTGCATGATTTGGTATATTTTACTTAAAACTATAGGCTGTGTAAAAATACTTCTTAACTTATAAATTCATTTCAGGAGCATATTAGAAAAGGTTGAAGAGTCAGCCTGTTTTCAGAGAAACTGAATATATATATATATATATATATATATATATATATATGAATGACAGCTCATTCCAAATGCTCAATATATAGATCACAGGAAACAAATAAGAGTCTTGTCATCTGGAAGAAATTGAGTTCTAGATGTTTAATGTTTTATGTTTTCTTTGTAATATGTAGATAGTAATACTTGAACTAAAAGACTTTTAATACTATTTCAGATAAAGAATCTACCAGATACTGATTTTTGGAGTGGACTGAAGAATCTGAAACTACTCTATCTTCATGACAATGCATTTTCAAAGCTGAATAATTTATGTGCTTTATCTGCCTGTCCAACACTCATTGCTCTCACTATGTTTGACTGTCCAGTAAGCCTTAAAAAAGGATACAGACATGTTCTTGTTAACTGTATATGGACACTTAAAGCCCTGGATCATCATGTGATTTCTGATGAAGAAATAATTCAGAACTGGCATCTTCCTGAAAGGTTCAAAACATGTAATTACCGACTTTTCTTTAACTTCTGTCCTGCTTTGATAAAGGTAATTGGGATTGTTGGTTTCATTTTAAATACATTTGGAGAAGTAAAATTTTAACTTCTGATGCTAAAACTAAATTCATTATTTTTTTATAGTTTGCAATCAAGTCTGTAACATATAAAAATTGGAATATATTAATGTTTTATATCTAACTATTTTTAAAGGCTTCTAAACGTGTTGCTTGGAAATGGGAAGCTTAAAATCACCAAACTTTTAAAAATACTTTAAAAAAAAATTTATTTTTTTTTTGGTACCAGGGATTGAATTCAGAACCCTGCATTTGCCAGGCAAGTGCTGATTCTTCTAAGCTATCTCCCCCGGCCCTAAAAATGCTTTTAAAAAAAAATTGAAAATAGATCTCTAATTCATTGAGATTTTTACATGCATAATTACATTATAAAATGCATTGTATTTCTGAAATAGTATAAAGAATAATTTATGCCATTGGAAAAGAATGAACTATTAAATTTTTACACAATTTGGTGATGTCATAACCTGTACCAAATATATTAAAAAACTTTTATTTTACTTTTATTTTATTTTATTTTTTTGCAGTACCAGAGATTGAACTCAGGACTCTGCATGTGCCAGTCAAGTGCTTATTTTACTGAACTATCTCCCCTGCCATGCAAAAAATTTAAATAAGTTATAAATTCATTATAAAAATTTAAAATCTGAAATCAGTATTGGTATAAACAACCTGCTTCCAATAACAAACTAATTTATATAAGCAAGAGTAAAATACTAAAACTCATGTTAAGTAGAACAAAACAAGGAGCATGACAGTAGTCACAAACAATGTAGAATTCAAATTATTAAATGATTATTGTATTTGTTTTTTGTTTGTGGCAAGATTGTACCTTATAGTTCAGGCTGTCCTTGAACTTAACCTGATCTTCCTTCCTCAGCTTTCCGTGTACTGGGATTACAGGCATGTGCTACCATGTCTGATTTTTAGGTTGTGTTTGAAATATTCTCATAAAGCTCATATGGTGAGGCTTGGTTATGAGTTGATGGGAATGGTTGCACCAATTTAATTAAGTAGATTGGCTCATGGTGGATGTCACAATTTGATGACATTATTGGCAGATGTCAGAAATAGGAGATGCGATCTAGTTCAAGGGAGAAGATTATGGGGTATGATTTGGGAGATAATAACTGATCACTACTATATTTCTTTTATGTATAATTGTTTATTTACCTTTAAGTATATTAAGTGGACAAAGTTTCTCAGCAGAAACTACATAAGATAGAACCAAGTAGCAAAATATTTGTTAGGTTCTGAAAGAAAACCGTTAACCCAGAAGCTTATAGGCAAGTGATGGTGAACCTTTTAGAGAACAGAGCCCAATCTTCAAGCTAAATCCATTAATTTATTAGAGTACCACTACTGCAATTGAACCTGAATACTGAAGTTTTTTTTTTCCATTTATTTTTATTTTATTAAAATACAAATGTCAATCAGACAGTTTCAAGACACCTTAACCATACAGAGTCGATGAATTAATACATTGCAAACTGTTTTCATAATGTTTTGGTATTGTACAAGCTGCATACATGAAATTATATTTACAGGTTTTTTTATAGCTGAAGTATATCAAAGATTCAATAATTATTTACCTAGTGGATGACCATAGCACTAAAAGCTGACATAATATCCTGTCCAACCACCATTAGTGCAGATCTTGCCTCTCATAGAATTATGTAGAAGCACAGCGTTATCTATCCCAACTGTACTGTCTATACACACACATCCTGATTTTTTTCTTTCTACAACCCTTCCTTTGTCTAC
>PVKA01008143.1:0-74316 GCA_004027165.1 Ctenomys sociabilis | reverse complement strand
GCTCCACCACCCTGGCTTCACAGGCGGAGGAGCTGAGGTCAGAGTGACGAGCAGCCCCAAGAGTTGTGCAAGCAAGCAGTAGCTTAACAGCGGAGCCTTGCAGGGGAGGCTGAAGGCCCTGAGCTTGCTGCCTCCAAATGCATGGATGATGACTTTATTTATTCATTTATTTTTTGTCTTTTTGAGAGAGGGTCTCACTATGCAGTTCAGGCTGGCCTTAAGCTCACTTTGTAGCTCAGGCTGGTCTCGAACTCACAACAATCCTCCTGCCTCAGCCTCCCGAGTGCTGAGATTACAGGCCTGTGCTACCACGACCAGCTCGGATGATGCCTTTAAACCGGGTGTGGTGGTGAACCCTCTAATCCCAACACTCAGGAGGGAGGCTGGGGCAGGAGAATTGCCATGAGTTTGAGGCCAGCCTGAGCTACATAGCAAGACCTTGTCTCAAAAGCAGAAAAAGGGCTGGGGCAAGCTTAGGCAAGTGCTCAGGGACCAAGGATCCATCCCCACCACCACATGCTGGCCACAAAACCAAAAAACAAAAATACAAAACAAAAAACAACTCTCACTGGTAGGAGACTTATGTTTCAATACAAAGAAATCTTTTACCTCAAAATACAAAACACATTTTGATCAGGGTATGCAGTTGAATACGAGGAAGAATTCTCTGGCAGCCAAGGTGATGAACAACTGCAAAGGGAAGCCTAGAGCAAGGCTCTCCCATTCTCCCCCTCTCCTTCCCTCCTTCCTGTGGTGCCAGGACCTTTCCTCCTTTCCCGGCTCCTGGCCTCTCTTTGCAGTGCTAAGTATCAACCCCAGGGCCTGAGCGCATACACTTATAGTTCTGCAACCATAAACATAATCTGTTTTTTTTTTTTTTAGAACATACTCATTAATTTAAAAAATATTCTTTCTTTTTTATTCATGTTTTATTTTATTGAAGAACAAACAGCAGTGAGACAGTTTCAAGACAAATTAACAGGACAAATTTGATAAGTTAACACATTACAAACTTTGTAATGTTTTCGTATCGTACAAGGTGCATACAAGATATTATACTTACAGACATTGTTATAGATGTCTCTATTCACTGAATTAAGAGAGTGTAGCTGTTTACTTATTTTTTATAGCTGAATTATATCACAGATTCAATAATTAATACTTTCTACCTTGTTATTTTCCTAGTGGTTGTCCATAGTACTAGAAGCTGACATAATATCTTGTCCAACCACTATTAGTGCAAATCTTGCTTCTCATAGAATTATGCAGAAGCATGGCATATTTATCCTAACTGTACCGTTTATACATGTACATCATGGTTCTTCTTTTGTATACCCCTTTTTTTGCTTAGACCTGTGAAAGATGGGTACTCCATTGTCATTAAACCAATTTGGGTGCCTGAACTCAGAGACACAATCCAACAAAGTCCAGCATTCCACAATAATAGTGTGTTATCTGAAGAAGTTGTTGACTATAGCCATTTACAGCTCAACTTACTATTATGGCTCTGCATTATATACCTCATTTTTATACTTTTCTGCTGGATGGTTAAGACCGAGATAGAGCAACACCTATATACCAAAAGATGGTTTTTGTTTCTGATGAGGTCAGTGAAGTCGCCTCAGGGTTTATCTTGTAATCTTGTATCTTACTCTGTAGATCCTTTGTCTGTGTCATCCATGTGGATGAGTCACGGCCAGTGCTTGACCAGTTTGCTCTCTGTGAGAGCCTGAGAGAAAGTTTTCTCTCCATGTGGCTTTCCCCAGGCACACTATAGATCATCAATCTCTTTCCTCTGTGGCTCCATAATCTCCTTGATCAGAAAATTTGGGGTACAACTGTGTTTCATGATGATACAGTACAGGTTCACCTATATCCTGAGTCTTCGCTAACCTTGAAAGGCTAGGGCCAAAATGTTGGCTGGCCTTGTGGCTCTTCTATTTCTCCAATTTTGATCTGTGAACTTAGGTTGATAACCATCCAGAAGAAAATCTGATTATTACCCTGCAGCATATGCCATTCAGTTTGCCCTATCTGACTCAATTCTTTTTAGTTGTAAAAAAATACTCTTTCATTATAAATCTTGTCCTCCTCAATCCCCTAATCCTAAACAACTACTAATCTCCTTTCCATCTCGATCAATATACCTTTCTGAATAATTCACACAAATAGGATCATATGTCTGCTTCTGTGACTCTCTCTGCTCCTTTAGTATGCTGTATTTGTTTTTGTTTGCTTCCTGTCTTTTGAGACAAGTTCTCACTCTGTAGATGAGACTGGCTTTGAACTGCGGCCATCCTCCTGCCTCTGCCTCCCCAGTGCTAGGATTACAGGTGGGCGTGACCACGCCTGTCCACACATCCTACTGGTTGGCATGGGGTGGCAGCTCTATGTGGCTTTGCTTTGCATTTCCCCAGTGACTACAGTGGAACATCTTTTCATGAGCTTATTGGCTACTCAAGTATTTTCCTTGGAGAAGCAGCTATTCAGATCTTTTCCCAGAGAAAAACGTCTTTCAGAAAGGTGAAGAGCAGGTGACATTCTTTTTTTTTTTTTTTTTTTGGGGGTCTTTTTGAGACAGGGTCTCACTATGCAGTTCAGGCTGGCCTTAAGCTCACTTTGTAGCTCAGGCTGGTCTCGAACTCACAACAATCCTCCTGCCTCAACCTCCCGAGAGCTGGGATTACAGGCATGTACCACCACGCCCAGCTCAACAGGTGACATTCTTATTCTCTGGGTTGCTTGATAAGCAGTCCTCTCTTGTATAAATTATAAGAGTCCAAACTGTGTGAATTAGAATCCCCCTGGACCTATCTAGTTTGTTTTATTTTCTTTTTTTAAATGTATGTATTTGGAACAAGGTCTCACTATGCAGTTTACCCAGCGTGCAGTGCTGGGGATCGAACCTGGTCCTTGTGCTTGTCGGGCAAGTGCTTAGACCACTGAGTTATTTCTGTGGCCCCTCTCTAGTTTAATACATCTAGAGTTTTGAAAGATTTTCGTATCTGAAGTCTCACAGAGGTCGAAGACAAAATGCTAGGAAAAGTTCCCACTTCCCATTAAGATGATTTTGTTGTTTTTGCTTTCTTGAGACAAGGTCTTGCTGTGTAGCTCATGTGTCCTAGAATTCACTGTAGACCTCTTTGGCCTTGATCTTGGGGTGATCCTTCTGCCTCAGCCTCTCAAGTTCTGGAATTGCAGTCATGCTGCGCCACACCCGGCAAAGATGAACTTTTGAGCAGATGGCCTGGGGAGCTGCCTCTCAGTAAGGGCCTCTGTTTATGGACAAGTCGTGCAGAGCCCATCATCCATGTCCATGTACGAGCAGGCCAGTAGGCTGGTACACTTCCCTTCCTGTGTCACTTAGAAATTGTCCAAGAAAGCAAGGCCAGATTTTATGGAATTACAACACTGGGGCCCTGCCCTTCTCTGCTAGCTGGGTGTGACCCTGCTTCACCTCCCAATGTGGCATGAAAGCCAGAATCTCAGCATAAGCATGCCGTGGAATCTGGAGCTTCTGCCTGGACCAGGGGGAGGGAGGCAGCACTCTGCCTGCTCCAAACTTCTCCATCCTCTGGATAGCTTCATTTCAATGTGAGCACTTAGAAATTATTTTTAAAGTCCATAGGCTCAGGGCCCTGGAGATAGTTCAGTGGAATAAGTGCTTGCCTGGAAAGCACAAAGTCCTGAATTCAACCCCTAGTACTTGAAAAAAAAAAAAAAATAATAAAAGAAAACAAAAAAGAAGAAAGAAGGAAGGAAGGAAGGCAAGCACATTTCCTATCTCCCCACTATGATTTAGTATTCTTTATAAGCTGCCACCATCTTTTCTAACTGAGCCTAATATTATTCTTCTTTTATATGGCATATAAATCTGAAAATATATTCCTATTCTTCCCACTCTATTTGTAAGTTTATTTATTTATTCATTTATTTGGTAGTACCAGGGAATTAATTCAGAACCTTACCCTTGCCAGGCAAGCACTCATCTTACTGAGCTATCTCCCTGGTCACTTGAGCTCACTTTGTAGCCCAGACTGGTCTCCAATGCACAACAATCCTCATGCATCAGCCAGCTGAGTGCGGGGATTCCAGGCAGCCCCGCCACTCCCAGCTTCTAAATTCTTTAAAAGGGCAGGGCTATTGTCTCTTGGAATAACCAGAGACTTAAGCTTGAACAAAACTACATAAATAATGCATACACATAGGAGGTTGGTGCTTTCATATCCGAATATTAGTTTGATCTGAATTCTTTAAATGATTTGAGTTCCACATTAAGGCATTGTTCCTAGTCAAGAGGTAGACAAGCAGATGAAGGGTAGGAAAGCTCACTGGCTGGAGAACATGGAGACTCTTCCTTTGCACCACGTACACTGCACTTCTTGTGACAGAGAAGAAATAAAAACAACACCCTTAAGTATCTACTTTGTAATTAGCTTTCTCTTATAATTCATGCCTATTTCTTTACCCAACTATGTCTGCGTGCATCAATTAATTCCTACATGTTAAACAAATGCTTGCAATCACAAATCAACAGGGAATTTGGAGACACGTTCTCAGTATACAGTTCAATCCTCCTGCCTCAGCTTCCCAAGGGAATTAGAGTCTGATCACATTTGCTTTATATATAAATGGAAAGCCTGCTTGGCCTGACCTCCAAGCATTGGGCTGTCCTTACCTGAGCCCCTGGCCAGGCCTTTCTCTCTTCCTGGCTAAGCCAACCTTTTTTCTTTTTTTTTTTTTTTTTTGTCTTTTTGAGACAGGGTCTCACTATGCAGTTCAGGCTGGCCTTAAGCTCACTTTGTAGCTCAGGCTGGTCTTGAACTCACAACAATCCTCCTGCCTCAGCCTCCCAAGTGCTGGGATTACAGGCATGCGCCACCACACCTGGCTCTAAGCCAATCTTTTAAGGCACACAGTTGGTTAGTGTGTTCATAGAGCTGCACACCCATGGTTACCATCACACGCAAGGACGTCTGCACACCTGCAAAAGGGAGCTGCGTCATCAAAGCGTCTGCTCCTGCCACCTCCCGAATGTGCACACAGCGGGAACCCCTTGTCCACTCTGCCACCCAAGGTTGCTCCTTCTGAGCCCTGCATATGCACACAGCCAAGCAAGGTCCAGTACTGTGTCAAGCTCACACTGTCTAGGGGAATGATTTGAAGGTCCACCCAAGCTGCCAAGGGTGAAGGCCACCTCTCTCACTGCCTACCACACATTCCCAGCACCCTGGGGGGCTGTGGGCCTGGTTCCAGGGCATCCCACTTGAGAAGAATGGCTGGCCTGTTTCTTAACTGACCACACTCCTTCTGTTTCATATTCCTGCCTGCACCTTAGGAAGGAGCATAAGCAATCAGGAGGGTTCTGGGACAGGGTCTGACCCCCCCCCCCCCCATTCTTACTATTTCTTATTGCCTTTCTTATTTAACTCTCCACTTGGGAGGCTGAGGTAGGAGGAAAACAAGTCTTGGAAATAAATGATTTCAAAAGGGACTTGTGGTATAGCTCAGCATGAAGACTTCGGGTTCCATCCCCAATAATGCTAGTTAGTGAATGAATCATTTCATTGATTGTGGGCACAAAGCATCTTATTATACTTTTTGATTTTTATTTGCCCTTTTTTCTTCCATTCTTTTTTTTCTGTGGGGGAGGAGGGTACTAGGGATCAACCTCAGCACCTCGAGCTTGCCAGACAAGCACTTATGCCACTGAGCTATCTCCCAGCCCTGCCCATACTATTTTATTTCTTGGGTGTTTATTGGCTACATATTCTTTATGGTAATGTCTGCTCAAATATTTTGCCCACTTTTTAATTTCTTTGTCTTGCTGAAGGTAAGAGAGTTTCACATGATCTGGATAGCAAGTCCTTAGCAGATGCACACTTGGCCTACCCTTCTCCCAGGCTAGGCACTGTTTCGTTGTGATCTACATGGTTTCTTTCTTTTTTCATGGGGAAGATGTCGAGGCAAGTCTCATGTAATTGAGGTTGGTTTTGAACACACTACATACTCCGGGCTGGCCTCAAACTTATAAGAATCCTGCTGCCTCAGCCTAGAAGCGCTAGGATTAAAGGCATCAGTCATCATATCCACCTTGTATGCATTCTTAAGAAGCATAGAGGTTGTGGGTATTGTTGTAGTTGTTGCTGCTGCTGTTTTTATGAGGCAATAGGAGCACCGTGAATTCAAGGCCAACCTGAACTACATGAGTAAGTTCGAGGCCAGCTTGAACTACGCAGTGAGACCCCATCTGGAAAAAGAAAGACAGACTGAGAGAGGAAGGGGGAGAGAGAGAGAGAGAGAGAGAAGCACAAAAATCTTTAATTTTGCGAAGCCCAATTATTTTAACTATGTTCCCGTTTCATCATTTGTGATTTTAGTGTTAATGTTCAAGAAAACAATTGCTTAATACAAACTCCTAGAGATAGAACCCAGGGTCTCACTAGGCCTGCTCTGTATGCTGAACTCCACCCCCTGCTCTTTTATAGTTTGCTTTTTTAACTTTGAAATAGGGTCCCAGACTGACCTAAGACTTGTGGACCTCCTGCCTCAGCCTTCAAAGTAGGTGGGATCATAGACGCCACTGCATCCAATGTAAGGATGGCCATTCTGGCTTCTCACTCTCAGGAAAGAAGCATCTGAATTTTCTCCAGCAAGTGTGATGTTAGCTGGTTTTTATGAAGTTGTTATTTAATCCTAGTTTGTTGAGTGCTGATACCATGAACACATATGAGATTCTCTTGCTATGCGTGTTGAAATGATCATATTGTTTACATTTCACTCTATTAATGTGATATAGTGTGTGATATTTGGTGCTGGCAACGGAACTCAGGACCTGGTATTTGCCCGGTAGGTGCTACGCTGATGAGCTATATCCCTGTACTATGTTGATTTTGCGAGTCACACCAGCCTGCATTCTCGGGATAAATTCAACTTGGTCACTGTAGATAACCTTTTTCTAGACAGTTTGCTAGAATTTTCTTGAGAATTTCTATGTCACTATTCCTGAGGGAATAATGCTTTCTTCCCGCAGTCAAGAGTAAGGCAAACTGGGCAGAGCGGCACACTCCTGTAATCCCAATACTTGAGAGGCTGCGGGCACGAGAACTGCTGTGAGGCTAAGGTCAGCCAGGGCCTCCTAAGCAAGTTCAAGGCCAGCCTCTGCTACATAGTGAGATCCTATTTAAAAAAAAAAAAAAAAAAAAAAGCAAAATGTGCCCATCCTTATCCTTAAAATGTCTACCCTTGAGCCAGGCATGGGGCACACACCTGAAATTTCACCTGTGTAGAAGCCTGAGGCAGAAGGGTCAAACATCCCCCACCAGTCTGGGAACATTGAGTAAGATTTTGTCTCAAAGTAAAAAAGAATTTAAAGAGCTGCTTAGTGGCAGAGTGCTTGTTTTGATATTGGGCAATAGTTTTCTTATTTTGGTTTTGGGTTTGGTTCTTTTGGGCTTCTTTTAAAAAAAAAAATAATAATGTATTTGGTACAGGATCTTGCTATGCAGCTCAGACTCATAAGAGATCCTCCTATTTCATTCTCCCCAGCACCGGGATTACAAGTATGGCCTCAGTGGCCAGCTGGGCAGGCATGGGGAAGGCATGTGGTAGTACCAGGGATTGAACCCAGGTCTTTGTACTTGCCAGGCAGGCACTTAGACTGCTGAGCTATGTCCTCTTTGGTTTCTTGAGACAGGGTCTCCCGCTGTAGTTCAGGCTCATCTAGAATTCATTAGAGAACCCTTGCTGACCTTAAATTCACAGCAATCCTTCTGTCTCAGCCTCTGGAGTATTGGAATTATAGATGTGTGCCACCATGCACAACTTCTCATGATGTTTCTGTCTCATTTTTTAAATGAGGTCACACCAGCCTCATACAATGACGTAGTGAGGGTTCTCTCCACTACTTTTGTTATGTCTGAGAAGCCCACTGCGTGAAAGAAGACTCCAAGAGACATCCTCTCATGCAAAAGCAAGGGGATTTTATTTTCATGCATGCATGGGGCTCACTGAACGGGCAGGAACAGAGAAGCCCTGAGCTGACCAGCTGACTGTGGGCTGGATTTCAAGCCTGAAGACAAAGGGAGGAGGGGTTTGAGAATATATGACTTTTTTAGGGTAACTAAGAGGGGTAGGCCAAAGGGCAACTACTAGCTAACTCTGTGGTTTTAGCTGCATTCTGGGGTGGATTTACTTGTGTAAAGTGACAAGAGTGTCCCCAGGCCGGAGATTAAATGTTTTCCCAAGCTAGGCCTGAGGTTTATGACCTCACCTGAGGTTTTTATGTCCTCTTTGTTTTAGGAACAGGGATTACAGGCCCTAGTGGGGCAAAAGTTCACAGCATTAGTTCATTAGGCAGTAATTTAGCTGACAAGTTTAACTGATGTACTAAGGTGGCGCATACAGAACAGAATGGCGACATAACCTCATGTATGTCTTTAGAAATTATTTGGGCCCTACACTTTTGCCATATAAACTGTTTAGGAGTATACTGTTTAACCACCACATACTGGAAAATGTTCTGAGTTGGCTTTTTCTTTTGTTTTTGAGACAGGGTCTTGTTATGCAGCTCAGGCTGGCCGTGGGCCTTGAGCTCACTTTGTAGCCCAGACCGATCTTAAATTCACAACAATCCTCCTTCCTCAGCCTCCTGAGTGCTAGGATTACAGGTATATACACCCCCACAGCCAGCCTAAATTGCCCTTTGTACTTGTTTTCTTTTTGCAGCACTAGGGACTGAACGTAGAGCCTTCATATGATCCTTCTGCATCAGCCTCCCAGAGTGCTAACATTGTAGGCCTGTGCCACTGCAGCCAGTTTGTTCTGATTTCTGATTTCTTTGTACTGTGGCTAGAGCAGATATTTTGTATGATTTCCACCTTGGGAAATTCACTGAGGTTTGTTTTATGGCTGAGCAGCTGGTGAATCCTGGAGAAGGTTTCACATGCACTCGAGAAGACCCGAGCTGCACTGCTGCAGGCTGAGGTAACTCTCACAGGGCAGTGTGGCCTGGTTGGTTTCCAGGGGCCTTCAGGCTTTCTGTGAGATCTACCTACTTTCCTACCAATTAGGGACGAGGGCTGAAATGCTCACCTATCTTTGTTGAATTGCCTGTTTCTCCTTAGTTCTGTCAGGTTTTGTTTCATGTACTTTGAAATTATTTTTTCATTTTCACAACTGTGAACTGGACCAAGAACCTTGACACTGAGCTTAAATCCCCAGCTCTATTTAAATTTTTATTTTGAGACAAGTTCTAGCTAAGTTGTCAGACTGAGCTTGAACTTACAGACCTCCTGCCTCTGCCTCTCAGAGTGCTGGACCTGCAGATGTGCATGACACCTGGCCTACAGTTGGTTTTCTGATTTGTTGACCATTTTATCATTACAACGTCCTTCCTTGTCTCTGATGTCACTTTTGCCTTAAGATCTACTTTGATAGTAGCATAGTTATGTTAGCTCTTTTGGATGCTGTTTATATGTCTTTTTTCCATTCTTTTACTTTATACAGTCTATTTCTGTTCTGAGCAAAAAACCTTAACTTAGAAATGAAGTCCCAGGGGCTAGACACAATCTTGCACTCTTGGAATACCAGTACTTGGGAGGCTGAGGCAGAAGGATTATCAAAAGTTAATGGCCAGCCTGGGCTACATAGTGAGTTCAAGGTCAGCCTGAGCTACACAGCAAGACTGTCTCAAAAACCAAAACAAAAAGTTGTCCCTCTTTTTCTCTTTTGATTTAACTTAGAAGGATTCATTTGATGAGATCAGATTCGACCTGCACTTAGTTACCCTCTAAAGGTTCACAGTTAGAGGTGTTGGTGGTATAGTGGTGAGCATAGCTGCCTTCCAAAGGTTCACAGTTGTGTTCCTGTCCCTTCAGCAGGGCAACAATCCCCAAGCAAGGAGGCCTGTTCTGGAGGGTCTGTACCATGTCTCCAACGCCCTGAGGACAAGCTGGACAAAAAGGAAAACACTGTAAGGTAATGAGCTCCACACGGCAGAGTCACCTCAGCCCTCCAAGTGCACAGTGTGCAGGACGCCTGTGTGGAGCTCACTGGCTGCTCTGGTCCAGTGATGGGTCCACTTGACAGCCTTCAGTGACACAGCCTGCTGGGTGCTGTGGCCTCACCACCATTGCTTCAGTCTCCAGGGAAGCACTGCCCAACAGAAACAGGGTTTCTAGTAGGTATAAATAATGTAAAGGAAAAAAAAAAAGTGAATAAAGTAGGTCAAATGATCAACATTTAATTAGTTGAATATATTAGCTAATAGTTTATTATAGATGAACACATAACTGATATAAAATTGTCATACTTGTTAATTTCCTCTGTTTAGAATTTAGTGTCTTACACTTCCGATGCTTGTGGAAGGAGTTCCATCTCCCCAGCCACAAGTGCCACAGGCTACCCCATTGTAACTGGAGCATTGCAATCTGGGACTGTGTTTAAAACATCGTGTGGTGATCAAATCTAGTTTAAAATTTTTTCTTAAACCTGGTGTGATCGTATACACCTGTAATGCCAGCACACAGAGGATGCAAGAATTATCTAAGAGCAAAAAGCTTCAGGATTTTCAGGAGTAGCAGCACCAACAGGCTGTTCACTCCCTGTGCATTACTGAGGGCTGCAGGACTGCAGAACAGAGCTGTGCTCCTCTCATGCCTCTCGCTAGGAATGCAGGTCCCTTGAAGGCAAACATGACCCCTTGTCTTTCACTGTCACCCTGGGCCCAATCACACAGCACTGAGCCCAGCAGAGAATCCCCCGGGGGCCCTTGAACGATGAGCGCCGGGCTCCCAGCTGGCCTTCCGCACCACAGCATATGCACCAGGGACACTGGCACAGGACCGTGAGGGCTGTGAGATCAGCTCCTTAGGGGAGGGAGTGTCTCGAAATCTCCCAGCCCTAGAAAGCCCAGGATCCTCCAACAAGGGCACCGCTTCGGATCCCGATCTCGGGTGGGACCAGGTGTAATACGTGGAGGGCCCAGGGCCGGCCGCTGACCCCTCTCCCGGGCGGGCCCAGGCGTGAGTCTGAGCGAAGCCGGCGCGAAGGAGGGAAGCCCGAGGGGCCCGGGGGGAGGCGGAGGGTCTGAGGAACCGAAGGGTTGGCGGAGGCGAGGGTGGAACCTGGCGCGAGGTGGACTCCAGGGGGCCCCAGTGGGAGATCGGACGAGGAGTGAGACACCCCGCGGAGAAGGCCGCCGCCAGCCGCTGTGGGGAGGCTAGAACAGGCCGGCCACCCAGCCGCGCCGAAATCTCCCGCGCTCGGGGCAGGCCCCTCCCCCCCCAGGCGGCCTGCCCGCCCCCGCCGAGGTCAGACCCGCCCGCCGACTCCGCGTGGCACCGCCAGTGACTGCAGTGCAGGGTGTTTGACCAATCAGCGCGGCCTAGAGGAGGGACCTGTATTGGCCCCGCCCCAGTGCCTTGCACCAATGAAAATGCGGCGCAGAGGGCGGGAGCGCGCAAGGTCTGTGAGGCACGCAGCCCATCGTCTGCAGCCCTGGTGCCTCACAGCTGTGTCCCTCTCGCCCTATCTCACACACCTAGCACAACAGCGATGGCCGCGGCCTCGTTCCTGGGAACCTGTTCAGCCGGTTCCTGTGGTCCGGAAACAGGCGGAGGTAAGCGACATCGCCGCCCCGGGCCCGTGCTCCGGCGCTTCGCCCCACTCCCTTTCCCCGGCGCCCGGCCTCGGCCCTCCGCGGCGCAGCGCTGGCCCGGCTTGGCGGGCGGCGGCCCGCAGCCCACGTGCGAGGCGGCCTCGGTGCTACCGGCCCGCCCTGCCGGACGGCCGCCCCACACAGGTGTGGCCGCGACTCTCCGCCCAGCCCCGCCCCGCCCCGCCTGACCTGTGGGCCTGCTCCTAGCCTTGCCCGCGGTGCTCCCACGGGCGGCCCCGCAGCGACCCCTGGATCTTATTCCCACCCCACTGCTCTATCCCCTGGCGCCCATCCCTGCCAGGGAAGCGTGTGTCACGCCGGTGGCCGCCTATGGGCTTTTTTTCTTTTTTTCCAAATTTTGCCCTCTCTAGTTCCAACATCAAGAAGCCGGTTCCCCTCTCCCCGCCCACCCCACCCCCAAGCCTCACCCCAGTTTGTAAAGTTGACTTTTAGGGTTTCTTCCGAAGCAGCTTTCAGTGTGCACTGCTCTGCGTTCAGACGAATTTTCTTTGATCCAACTGGACATTGTGATCCCGTCAGTGGAATGTCCTGGGACTTCCATTGCCTAACTGGGCCAGTACCATTTATTTGAGTTTTCAATTTTTATTAAGTCTAACCCAATCTTTTTTTTTTTTTTTTTTTTTCCTGTCCGTCTTTCCCTCATACAGTGCGAGACTATTTGAAATACATGTGTAAACTCGTTTGTTGGGCAGCAGGAGACACACCTGGTTCAAAAGACTGACATCACATTGTTGAGAGCAAGATTTAAATGGGATAGTGATCTTCAGGATGGGGTGGGGGAACCTCTCCAGGACTAGACGCTCAAGCTTCTTTATATTTGGAGTTTTTTGCAACCATTGAAAACCTTTATATGATTCATTGAAGGATATTTGGATTTCTTACACAGCAAAAATTTATTTGACGTATAGGTAATGAAATCGAGGGTCCTTTTTTGGATTCACTGATCCTAAAGAGTTCTTTGTTGTCTTTTAAGCCACATTGGTGGTAGGTAATACAGGCTTTGAATAGATGGAGGATAGGCTGGCATTGCAGGATTTGAGTTAGGTATTCTAGAAACAATCCTGTAGGAAGACACTTTGAACTATTAAAACTATGCTAATGGTGTTTTGTTCACTTATTGCACATGTGATGCATGTGGGGGGGAAGAAATGGGAAATGGGAACGGGACATACAGGGTTCTTAACCCATTCTCCAGAAATAACCACTTTTAAATGGTGAATTTTCTACAAGTATTTATATTATATGCCTGTTCTACCTGAAGGTTTACAATATACATTATCTTGCAACTTATATTTTTCATTTTATTTCATATTGCTGCAGTGTTTTTTAAAGCAGCCAGAGATCATACTTTATATAGTTAAGGTGTATTATTTATTTAAGCATCTGCTTATGAGTGGATAGTTAAGTTTTCTAGTGTCCGTCTTACTCTTAAGAAATAGTGCCCCATGTAGAAATTCATCTATACCTGTTTTTGCATATTTGTGAGGTTTATTTGTGGAATACATTAAGAACAGCATTTGTGTTCAGAATTAGGGTGCATGTGTTACATGGAAAAGAGGGAGAAGCACTCAGGGTATGATGATGCTAAAAAATACTTTGGTGCTTTCTGCTAACTCTAGAGATAATTTCTCACCAAAGTAAATTCTTACTACCAACCTATAATAGAAATTTGTGTGTGTTGCACAGCATAACAGCAGTAAGCTAGTTTAATTCTCCCTATTCCCTCCACTTGCTTAAGTAGCTATTGTCAAGCCTGGTGGGGAATCTCTCTTCTATTGAACTAAATACCAGTGTCTTGTTCAGCTTGAATTCCACTTGGTGCCTGCTGTCAATCTTTTATCACTTAACATTACTTTGGGGATAGTTAGCAGTATTCATATTTTTCTTATAAAGAACAATATTCTCTTGGTCTCTGTAAGTACTGAGAAACAGAATTTTGCATTTGACAAAAAGTGAATACTAGGAGACAATTCTGTGGTACCTTTATAATACAGTACTGTGTTGGTCCAGGAATAGATTTTAGGAAAGCATAGTGTCTTTTTTTTTTTTTTTTTTTTTTTTTAGGATCAGAATATATTTATCAGGGGAAAGAAAGCTTCTGTCTGAGTGAGGGACAGAAGGGGACTCAAGCAGGTTGTCCGTGGAAAACAAACTATGTTTTTCTCACTACTACCTTTTTTTTTTGGTGGGGGGATTATCAAATAAGCTTTTCAGAAGTTATCTAAATAAAATTTAGGGCTCAAGAGATAGCCTAAGTGCCTGCCTGGAAAGCACAAGGTGCTGAGTTTGATCCCCAGTGCCAAAAATAAATAAATAAATTACAATAAAATAATATTGAGTAGTCCACCTGATAAATCAAAGGTAAATTTCTCCTTAAAGAATTGGCAAAGACTCAGTAAATATCTTTGTAATTTACTCAGGCAAAATAAAAATACTTAATTGACACAAATACAACACTGGTGACCACAGTGACCTGTATCCGGATAAAAGGTCAAATACAACAAGAAGCTTTATTTTATTGTTAGCTGAAATTATTGAAGGCCTTTAAAACTTAGTTTGAAACTTTTCTGATTGTGTGTCACTTGTTAGATTTTGTCTTTGTTTTTTAAATTTGTAAAACTTTTTTGCATTTGGCCTTGTTTGCATCTTAGTTTTGTTGCTGTTGGGGATTTGAAGTCAGGACCTTGCACTTGCCAGGCAGGTGCTCAAGTCACTGAGCTAGCTCCTTGGCCCTTTTAGCCTTGTTTTGTATTTGATGAGATATTCTTTGAGCATTTGAGGATGGAAGTAGGACTCAAACCTTGGGCCTTGCACAGGCCCTCTCCCCCTGATCTACATCCCTAGCCCTGTTGCTTGGTTTTTTGTTTTTCTTTTTTAAAAAAATTTCTTTTTATTACTTATTTATTTGGTACAAGGTCTTGCTATGCAGCTCAGACTCATAATGCTCTCCTGTCTTAGGCTCACCAGCACTGGGATTACAGCGCCTGGTGTCAGTGGCCGGCTCAGTGCAGGACCAGCATGGCATGTAGTACCAAACCCAGGTCTTTGCATACCTACTTGCCAGGCAGATGCTTAGACTGTCTCCCAGGCCCTGTTTCTTAGGTTTAAAGAAATGACTTTAATACCTTTAAGTCTCAAATAACATGAATGAACAATTAAATACATAATTGACAGCTCACAGTTGAACATCCACAGTGATTATGGCTTGGAGACTTTTGGTTTTGTTTTTTTTTTTTTTTTTTTTTTGTCTTTTTGAGACAGGGTCTCACTATGCAGTTCAGTCTGGCCTTAAGCTCACTTTGTAGCTCAGGCTGGTCTCGAACTCACAACAATCCTCCTGCCTCAGCCTCCCGAGTGCTGGGATTACAGGCATTGGTTTTGTTTTTTTGAACTGGGAATCAAACTCGAGACCTCACACTTGCCAGGCAGGCACTGTGCCACTGGCCCATGACTGGAGGATTTTATATGATACGAGCTTAAGTATTTTATTAATCATATGCATGGATTTTGTGCTCTTAATATATCCCATGCATATTTGGCTCTCCATTGATTCTAATACAGAAAGAAAATCCTTGTTGAGATTTCCACTGCAAAAGGGTAATGTACTGGAAAATATGCCTGATTATTGAGGGACTGAGCAAAGTGTTCATGAGATAAGAATCGACCCCTTTTCTATTTTCTTAGGCAAGACGGAGTCACTGTAAACATTTATGGAATGAAAGAGCTGAATATTCACTAGCATTTTTCCTTCGTCATGGATGTAGAGAGGAAAAAGTCTTAGCATGGTGTGATTGTATCTGATAAAATCAAATGGAAATGAAACTTCCTTGCCACAACCCTGAACACTCACTGAACACACCTGCATTAGTACTAGGAATAGTCTTAGAAGTAGTCCTGGCAGTACTTGCTGTATTCTAGGGTACTTGTTACTTGGGACCCGAAGGGGAGCTGCTGTACTGCCTCTGGGGAGCCTGAAAGGGGAGCTGCTGTACTGCCTCTGGAGCTCTGAAGGGGACCTGCCCTACTGCCTCTGGGGAGCCCCTACGGGGAGCTGCCCTACTACTGCCTCTGGGAAGCCCAGGCTGTTAGGCAGAGCAAAAATTATACTTCAGGCTGGGCGTGGTGGTGCCTGTAATCCCAGCACAGGGGAGGCTGAGGCAGGAGGATTGTTGTGAGTTCGAAACCAGCCTGAGCTACAAAGTGAGCTTAAGGCCAGCCTGAACTGCACAGTGAGACCCTGTTTCAGAAAGACAAAAACAAAAACAAAAGTTATACTTCAGGTTTCAAGGCGATATGCTTTTTGCACAGCCTTCATCCTTGACCACCACTGTGGCTGGATTTGGGTTGTCGCACTGAAACACTTCTAGAGCCCCTCTCTTAGGAGTCAGCTCCGACATGCACCAAATTCTTCCACCACTGGCTTCAGATTTGTTACAGAATACTGTGGAATATGTGACTCCGTGTATGTGAGTCTCTACCACAGTAAATGTAGTCATACTAGTGTCCCAATGGGGCAAGGATAGAGATCCTCAAAATTGATAGCAGGTTTTATGAGAGTAATAGCCAAATGGAGATTTTTTTTTTTCCAAAAACCGGAAATGTAATTGTTGACCATTTACAGCATCTACATTGTGTCTGGGACTCTGCCAGGCACAGGGAATCAAGAGAGAGTTGTATTACACTGTAATTGTACTGAGAGAGACTTTTTGAGACGGGACCTTGCAATGTAGCCCAAGGTGGCCCTAAACTGATAGCAGTTCTCCTGTCTCAGCCTCCCAGGTGCTGGCATTACAAACATGCACCACCACACCTGGTGTGCAAGACTATCTCAATGAAAAGTTTTACTAGTTTTTGGGTCATTTTGGTAAAAAGTGGAGAGGCTCAAGGCTTATACCCACTTTTTCAATCAGTTTATAAATATCTTTCCATAATTTAGTAAATTCATACTATCTTCTTAGCTGTGATTACCTTTTGACATGGATGTTTGTTTGTTTCTTTTGCTGTACCAGGGTGCTTATACCTCTTAGCCATCTCCCTGGCCCAGCATGGGCCTGACTTGTTGACCTGACTGCTTTTTCTTAGGTACTTGAGGTTATCAGAGGATTTTTAAATTCTCCTTTGGCCCCAGATCTGTCCTTCCCAAGACTCAATTATTGTTGAGAAGTTTGGAAACTGCATAGCGCTGCATAAGTAGAGGTATATGATTGAGTGCAGTAGGCCCCCGGGGGTGAAACCCCCGAGATTTCTGCTTGTTCTAGATACATCTGGAATACAGCTGGCCTCAGAGACCAGAATGGTGGCGTGCCTTACCCTCAAACTGAGCAAGTCATACACAAGCTGTAAGCTTTATGTCTGTTGGTATTTCAGGGACGCCAGCAGATACTTGTTAGGCTTGAGGTGGATGTGTGTGTTAAGGAGCCTGGCTTTTCTTCCCTCATCACTTTTGTCCAGAGAAACTAGGAGGTGATAGAGTCATATGGCTGTTCTTTTTGCTTAGACTGCCAAGAAATTAATGTTACCTACATTAGACCCTTAAGTGGGTAGGCAAGAATGGATTGTTGTTTATTTACTAAGGAATTTTAGGGAAGATACCATATGTGCACAGTAAAAGGCTGCATTTGTTAGAACCTTTGCACATGCACATCAATCTGTATAATTTGAGCTTGCTTTATAACCAGCATGTACTAGATGTACTAGGTGGATCTTGATTTTGGATCCTTTCTGATAGTGTCTTTTAATTGATATCAAAATTATATTAACAAATATGTTCAGATTTTACATGATGGTTAGAAAAGGAAAAAGAGTCCTAAGTCACAAACCCTTTTGTTAATAGGTCTAGAAATATTAAGAGTCTTCATGCTGGACATTGTAGCACATACCTGTAGTCCCAGCACTTGGGAGGCTGAGGCAGGAGGATTGCTGCGAGTTTGAAGCCAGCCTGAGCTACATAGTGAGTTCTTACCTGGGAAAAAAAGTTGCTTGGACAAAACATGGTTACATATGCCTGTAATCCCGTCTCTGGCCGAGGCAAAACCATAGAGGATCCCATGTCTCAGCCCAGCAGGGATGACTTGGTGAGACTTGTCTCAGAAAAAAACTTTAAAAGGGGCTGGGGCAGGGTGGGGGGTGGGGTGCTGCCCATTAGCTCAAACGTTTGAGTGCCTGGTGAAACAAAGCAGTTAGGCTCAGGATGCTGTGGCTGGATCCCTTCATCCTTAAGCAGAACCATACCTGCCCTGAAGGTATCCTGAGTGGTCCCCCAAAAGAAAACTCTGAAAGGAGCTGGGCCTGTATGAGGGCCCCAATGGGCTCAACCTGATACCACAAATTAATTAATAAAAATAGGTTTTTTTTGAACAAAATTTGAGTCTGTCTATATAATAAGGCTTTAGCATCATCATCCTTGCTTGAAAGAAAATACAGCCTAAGAATTTGGCAATCTGAGGTCCTCCCTCTGCTGGGGGTGCAGGTGGGGGTGGGCTTCAGCTAATTCCTGTGTCAACAGGCCTGGCAGATGCTGAAGAAGAATGTAGTTTCCTGAACTATAAGGTGATTGGTACAAAATGAGGACTTAGTAGCTCAGGTCCTATTTGACCACTTTTTTGGCCCAGAGTTTTAGCACCCAAGGAACATAAATTGAGAAAATACACAGATACCTGGAGAAATTGACTGCTTCCCATTCTTTCACTGGTTTGCTCTTGACGTTTTCTGGCATATTCTCACATTTAGTTTTATTTTCCACAGTTATGTGGAAAAACTATTTATGTGGAAATAATAAAATTTTCCACATAACTGTGGACAATAAAATTAAATGTGAGAATATGCTAGAAAATATATGAGAATATATTTTCTATATTTTCTATCATGTAAATATATGAGAATATCCCAGGCCAGTCCATGATCACATTCCTCTTACAAGCCTCAGGAATTCAACAGCTGCTGAGGAGGTACTACCTTAATATTTGAGAATGTTGCAATCTTACAAAACCTGTTAGGGTGCTTAGATGATGGTTAGTGTGTGTAAGGAGAATTATTTACTTCTTGGGGGGGGGGTACCAGGGATCGAACACTTTGCCAGGCAGGCACTTGTGCCACTGAGCTGTGTCCCTGGCTATCTTTCCTTTGAAGCATAGCACTTTGGGTTTGTAGAATAAGACTCCTGTTACTAATAACCACAGTACTTATAAATTCTCTGGGTAGTTTAGAACCTGGTGGAAGCAAAGTCAGCCAGGCTGGCCAGTCTCATGCTCACTGTAGCACTTGGCAGCATAAGCTGGGCATGGTGGCACCCACCTCCATCATTCAGAAGGCTGAGACGGAGGACTGCCATGAGGCCAGCCTGAATACTCTTTTAACTGTCCCCCAAGAGGCTGTATTAAAAGCTGTATTAAACTTTACTTAAATCTTCGTTTGATTTAAGATTTAGATGTAGCTATAAATTAGCCGCAGCATCTCGATTCTGGCTTCATTGTTTTGGAGCAGTGTGTGCATGCCTGTGCACATTGCACACCGTTTTTAAAGCACTTATAAGAATTCTATAACCATTTTGAATTTTTTTTTTTTTTGGCAGAACTGGGGCTTGAACTCAGGCCCTTGTACTTGCCAGGGAATTACTTATTCTACTGAGCCATCTCCCAAGCCCTTGAATGATTTCTAACTAGAACATTTGTTAATTATTTGAAAGTTTGTTATTCACCATGGATAACTCAATAAAAAGCAACATAATGGAGAAAAAAAATGGCAGGTTTTATTCGTATAACTTTTATTGATCATAGTTCCAGAGTACTTAGTAAGAGTAGCAGCAACAGACTGAAAAAATAAGAGAAGGAAAAATCAAATTTAGTATTTTAGAGGGCCACTGGCTTAATATAGCTGGAATGCCATTTGTTTCCACTTTTCTTTTGATAACCTCAAGGAAAATCATACATAACTCATGAATATATGTTGCACACTCTTAAGAATGGGAACTAAGAATGTACACATTGAGGTTGATTCTTACTGTTCAGGTATTGGTAACCTTTTTTTGATTGTTTTGAGACATGGTTTCACTATGCAGTATAGATTGGCCTTGAACTCACTGTGTAGTCCAGAGAAGCGCTTATTCTACTGAGCCATCTCCCCGGCCCCTCACTATGTAGTCCAGACTGGCCTTACTCCTGGCCATCCTCTTGCCTCCGCCTCCAGAGTACTAGGACTACAGGTGTGTGCCACCATGACGGGCAGTATTAGCAGCTTGCATTGTTTGCTTACATGAGAAACATAAACGGTATCCTAGTATTTGATCTGAGAAGCTAATGCAAATGGGCAGTTATATATATAAAACAGGATAGGGCAGGGGAGGAGTCTACAGCATAGGCGCTTCTCTTGTAGAATGAGAACCAGATGGGTAGGTAGAAAGCATTGTAGGGCTTTAAGATTTATTTTTCTGGTAAAGAGTATATTAAGACGGGCCAAGGAGATGGCTCAGTAGAATAAGTGTTTACCTGGCAAGAGCAAGGGCCTTAGTTTAATCCCCAGTTCTGCCCCCCACCCCAAAAATTATGTATTAAGAGTGGGGATTGAAAACAGCTTATCCTTAGGGCCAGCCAGATAGCTCGGTGGACTAAAGCTCCTCCTTAGGCAGGCACAGGGACCAGGGTTCCATCCCCAGCTACCCTGCCTGCCTGGGCCCTAGCCCCTAGGGCATGCAGAGAGGAGATTAAGACTGGGCATGGTCCTTTTCCTGGCTGCTCCCCCCTCCCCCAAGCTCTGCTCCTCTGGCTGTGCTATGTTCTCGTTAGCTCTGAGCTCCTGGCTCCTTCTAAGCTTGTGCGGCCGCCACCTGCCTCAGCCACCATCATGATTGTGTACTGGGACCTCATCAGCCACAATGAGATGTTCTCTGACATTTATGAGATCCGGGAGATTGTGGACGGGCTGTGCCTGGAGGTGGAGGGCAAGATGATCAGTAGAACAGAGGGAAACATTGAGGACTCGCTCATTGGTGGCCATGCCTCCCCTGAAGGTCCAGAGGGCAAAAGCACCAAAAGCACAGTAGTCGCTGGTGTAGATTTTGTAATGAACCATCACTTGCAGGAAACCAGCTTCACAAAAGAGGCCTACAAGAAGTACATCAAGGATCATAAGAAATCAAAGGCAAACTTGGAAAACAAAGACCAGAAAGAGTAAAGCCATTCATGATGTGGGCTGCAGAGCAAATTAAGCACATCCTTGCTAATTTCAAAAACTAGCAGTTCTTTATTGGTGCAAACATGAATCCAGATGTCATGGTTGCTCTCCTGGACTACCATGAGGATGGTGTGACCCCATTTATGATTTTCTGTAAAGATGGTTTAGAAATGGAAAAATATTAATGGATTCGATGGTAACCTTGGATCTATCACTTATCATAACTGGCTGCTGCTTGTCATCTACACAACACCAGGATTTTACACAAATGGGACTGATGTCATCCTGAACGCTCTGTTTATTCTGACCGTGATTTATTTG
This sequence comes from Ctenomys sociabilis, assembly GCA_004027165.1. Taxonomy (NCBI): domain Eukaryota; kingdom Metazoa; phylum Chordata; class Mammalia; order Rodentia; family Ctenomyidae; genus Ctenomys; species Ctenomys sociabilis. The sequence continues at coordinate 53,147 of PVKA01008143.1, read as the reverse complement.
GAGTGGAGGTGTTTTTTTTTTTTTAGGGAAAAAAATAAATCATGTAGGTTGTCTAAAAATAAAGTATATTTAAACTCGTTTGAGAGAATGCCTCTTAGTTTAATACATATCTAAACTAAGTCTATTGGTAGTGTTCATGGAGAAGATAGAACCTGGTCAGAGACCACTGCTAAAAAGCATAAGGCTGTCTTCAAATAACTTTTGCAGTAGAATTACTTCTGAGACTGGAATATAAGATAAGAATCAAAGTTTTAATTCTGAGTTGCAGAGAAGGGAAAGAGACTGTTCATAGTAGTGCCAACATTTGAAGTGGAGCCTTACATATTTCATCACCTGCAATGGAAGTAGTTAACCCTGGAAGAGATTACCAAAAAAAAAAAAAAAAAAAAGACTGGGTGTGGTGGCACATTCCTGTAATCCCAGCACTTGGGAGGCTGAAAAACAGCCTCTCACTACAAGTCCAATCTGTGCAGTGAGGCCCTGTAGACTCTGTTCTAAAATACATTTTTAAAAAAAGAAGAAAAACAAATTTATCCTTGCTATGATCTATCAGAATTCGAAGCTGTTTAGCTTTTCTCACCTGTAAGTAAAAATGGCTTACTGTATGGCACTTTCTAGTATGATAGACTTGTACACCTAGCACGTTATCTGTTTCACGTTCTTTTTTAATGAAATAGGTGCTTTAGAAATAAAGTAGAAACTAGAACAGTTGACAGATGTCAGTGAGAGCCTGAGTCATTTGTCTTCTCCAGTAACATGCAGTTATCTATTTATAGGCGAGACAAATGGCTGCTGTTCTCTGATGCCTTTTGTCCTCTGCATTCGATGAAGTTTACCCAACTCCTCCATCCCAATGAAGGATGTTCAGACTACCATCAAGAGTCAACTGCTAATGATTATCCAGATGGAAACACAGTCCAGCATGAGGAAGAAAATTCGTGACATTGCTGCAGAGCTGGCCAGGAATTTAATAGGTGTGTATGCAAGTAGATTTCACATTCTGGGGGAAGGAGGGATAGAGCCTTTTCCTTCTTTTTTACTTGGTTCTTCTAGAGGATGATTTGTGGGTATCTCAGTACTATTCATTCTGTTCAAAATGAATGAGATTGTGCATGCAGCATTTAAAGCCAGAGATTACAGATGTTTAGGAAATTAATCTGTTGGTTTTCACAACTTCCATAGGAAAAAATAATAATTATTTACTTATTTTGGCAGAGCCTGTGATTGAACTCATGCCCTTACTTAGGCTTCTCATTGAAGTGCTTACTCTACTGAGCCATCTCCTTGGCCCCAGGAAAAAATAATTTTGTAGCTCAGTTGCAAGTTGTTATATTGCTCTTTAATCTGTACAGTTTTAGACATAAGGGCTACCAAATGGTACAGCTTCTTTTGTAGATTAAACTTTTTACTTGACTTATATTAAACTATTATACTTTATATATTGTAGCCTGTAAAATGCCCTGAAATATTTTTAAAGAATGAGATAAAGGGAAAACATTTTCTGAAACACAGTTTTCCAACAGTAAAAGCCTTTTGGTCAACTAAAAGTATTTATGATGTAATTTTGATTGCATGTGATTGTTTTGGGGGGGCAGTTTTTTGTTTGATGTATACTGAGCATACTTTGTACCACAGCTGCAGCCCCATCCTATTTTTTTATATTTTATTTCTTTCTTCGATTTTATTTGTCCATTTTAGATATTTATAGCCTCCATTTTTTTTGTACAGAGATTCCTAGGTGTGAATATAACCATTTTTCATTTGAGAAAATATGTTGAGTGGCCGAAAGGATGCTTCATGAAGCTGGTGACTGATGGGAGAGCATTAGTGTCATCTGTATGCATCATAGCGCCTTGAGTGCCAGCCAGTAATGCCGAAGTTCTTCTTTGATTCAGGTAGCAAATTCTTACAAACTCATAAGGAAAATATCAACTCTTTATATTTTAAGGAAATGAATTTGAAATCCATTGGAACTCTTCATTTGGAATAGTTTTAGTTTGCAAAATTCTGTTTTCACATCCTAAGTATGTAGGTGCAAGCTTTTATAGGTGACAGTATTTCAAAGTCACTTAGTAGAAACATTTTCAAATAATCCCAAATACCTGATTAGAATTTTTCCCACAGTGGCTATCTCGGCCCCCCCCACAAGCATTATCTTTGCTCTGCAGAGCTGTCTGTTCAGCCTGGGGGTGTAGTCCATTGCTGAGAGTGCTTGCTCGGCTCGTGAGGGGCCCTTGGTTCAGTTCCCCACCGTGTCAGAAAGGGAAGAGAGCGTTGTTCTCAAGCGCAGCGCTTGTGGTCTCACCAGGAGCACGGTAACTTTAATGGGCACTCATTTTATTACATACTGAATTTTACATTAAAAGTATATTTTATTCTTAAAAAAGAAAATATATTAGCTGAACATAGTGATACAGGCCTGTAATCTGTGCTGAGATGAATAGCACTCCAGGAGGGAAAAATTGGAGGATTATTCAAACCCAGTCTGGATAATTTAACAAGACAGTCTCAAAATTATATATAAAACAGGACTGGTGATTTTAGTAGTACTGGGTTTATTCTCCAGTATTTCAAAAACAAAGTAAGGGACAAAGTAATAAGCATATTGGTAATGTCCTGTAGCATTTAAAGCTACAAAAGAAGGGCCGGCCTAATCAGCAGATTAAAACACCTGCAAGCAGGAGCCAGGGATTCAGTCCCGTGGCCTGTGGTGCCTGCCCCGCCACAGGGGTGCACTGAAAGGACAATTGAGACAGGGTGTTCTAGTGTGCGTTTGTAATCCCAGCTCTTGGGAGACTGTAAATAGGAAAATCACTACGAGTCTGATCTAGTAGTGAGACCCTGAATACCCTGTAGACCCTTCCCTAAGATACCAAAAAAAAAAAAAAAAACAAATAAAGCTACAAAGGATGAGTACCCGCTGTGAATCTTTAGGTTTTAGTTTGAAAGAAATCATTTTGTTTTCAGGACCTCATGAACAGTTAGTACCTCTGCCTGCATTTAGATCTTGCCCCCCTTGGCAGTGCGGGGGCTGTACCCCAGGCCCTTCATGCTGAGCTACATCCCCACCCTCAGGATGTCTGAGATGAGGTCTTGCTGAGTTGCCCAGGTGGAACTCAAACCTGTGATATTCTGCCTCACCGTCTCTGTGCTGAGATTAACAGGCATATATAACAGCAGAGGATACAAAGGATTTAGCCAGTTGGGTATTTCTGTAATTCAGAACATTGCTTTCTCTTGAAATTCTCCATAGAAATAACTCATGCTAATAACTGTAATGCAAATATGCAGATTCTCATTCATATTCTGTCTATCTGCCTGCCTGCCTCCCTCTCTCTCTCTCTCTTTCTCTCTCTCTCTCTGTATCACTTTAGCTTTTTGAGACATGGTCTCACTATGCCACTTACCCTGGCTTTGATTGAGCTCACTCTGTAACCCAGGCTGGTCTCAAACTTGCAATAATCGCTCTTCCTCAGTCTCCTGAGTGCTGGGATTACAGGCATGTGCCCCTGTGCCCAGCGACTTACCAGTTTGTAAGATGCCATTTTATGGTTCAGTGCTCAAACTTTTATTAGGATTTTTAAAAATAATGGAGCAAGTGATATTTATACTCCATATTTTAAATGAAGCTTATGAAACAAAAAGGCTCACCTTTAATGTTCTCTAGTCTAACTTGCTTACTTTATGTTTGGGTTTTTGTATATTAGATGAGGATGGTAACAACCAGTGGCCTGAAGGTTTGAAGTTTCTTTTTGATTTGGTCAGCTTTCAAAACATGGGATTGTGAGAATCTGCCTTTCACGTATTCTGGTATGTACAGCCAACATATCTTGTTTTACATTTTAATGTTGTGAATGTCTGAAACATTGTGATTGATCGATCAGCCTGGCCTAATTTAGCTTTGGGGTTTAAAAAATATGCTTTTGCTAAGCTTTGTGCTGTGTTTTGATTTTCACCATAGTTCAGACTCCGTACCTTGCGCTTGCCAGGCAGGCACTTGCACTGCTGAGCCATCTCCCCAGCCGTGTACTTGTTTTATTGAAAGGGAAGGTTTTTTTTTTTTTTTACACACTGCTCTTTTGTTGGGTTCTGAACCCTTGATGTCCTGTCCTTTCTTCAGAGATGACACAGCCTTCAGAGCACTTATACTTAACTGGCTCAAATAAGAAGAAAGTAATAGTGTTCTGAGTCTTCTGAGCCCATGCTTTATAGTATTTGAACAACTTCTCTATACTCATAACCAATGGCTTCCCTTGCCTGGCAAGTGCAGGGTCCTGCATTCAATCCCCGATACCACAAAAACAAAAACAAATCAAAGAAACTTAACTAATGGCTTAAGGTTAAAAGTAGTTCATTCTTTTCTGCTCTTCTATGTTAACCAGTTTTTTACTGTATTTAAAATATGGTTGATAGCCGGATGTGGAAGTACATGCCTACAATTCCCGGCACTCAGGAGGCTAAGGCAGGAGGCTAAGATGGAGGCCAGCCTGGGCTAAAAAGTAAGTTCAAGGCTAGCCTGAACTTGAAATCAGATCAAAGCAAGACCATGTCTGAGAAAGACTTTCATGCATATATGTATGTATATGAATAATACATTGGATTTGTAACTTTTCAAGTTGTAGGCTCTCCATAGTTCTTACATATTATCTTCTGCTTTAGTTGTCAAATACATTCTACTTAATTATTCCCCAATAAGGTAAAGTACACCAGAAGTTGGACTGGGCTCATCAAGGCTGGGAGCAGCAGGTGCACAGCAAGCACGGTTTCCTCTTGTGCCCACCTACACACAGGTTGGCTTCCCACAGGGACCAGTGGGAAGCACAGGCATGAGGCCAAGCAGCCTCGGGGCCTCGACTTGCACTGTTCGTTTCTGTTCACCCTGCCCAGAGCTGGAGTTGCCAAGAGTGTGCCTCAGTGATGTTTGACCTAAGGAATAATGTGTGCTTTAAATGAGGGAAACCCCTGAGAGATTCTAACTTCTGCTTTACAAAGATACAGTAAAGCTTTTTTTTTTTTTTTTTGGCTCAAGTATCCTTTTTTTTCTCTATATTTTCTCAACTGGAAATAACATTTCTGTGGTTTAAACTATTAACTTTAAGCACGAAACAGATGCAAGGATGATCTTATTCCAAATATCCACTGTGTTCCAGCCCCAGGGTGTCTGGTACTTTCCTTTTTCACCTCGCAAATGGCACTACACAAAGTTTCACATTCTCTCCTGTTCTTCCTTCTGCAGTCTTTCTAGTTCCTCCTGTCTTTTCAGCAGCCGAGCCTGTCATCTCTTTTCAGCCAGGATCTTTGCACCCTCTCCTGCATCAGTGGTGCCAGCTGTGTGTTTCATGGAGACTGCACTGCTCTCAGTCTTCCCTCCTGAGAAGCAGTAGCGTGCTTCTCAGGAGCGTGCTTGACTGCCATATGCTTCTCCAGCATGTGCTTCTCAGTGGCCTGCTTCTCAGTGACATGCTTTTCGGTAACATGTTTGTCTACCTTACGCTTCTCGGTGGCCTCCTTGTCTGCTATGTACTTGTCTGAGATTTCTTCTCTGCATAGGTAAACAGCCTGAAGACCTGAAGAGGCAATTTCCTTTTTTTTATGGCTCTTCTCTTGAGTGCTTCTTGGCTGGGAATGGGAGGAAAGTGGTACCTCCCAGAAGACCCTTGGTACGATGGCTTCACAGTCTTTGGAGACTGTGGGTATCCTCTTGAACTTGTTTGGATATCACAGGAGAAGAGGACCTCTTCGGAATGCCTACAGGAAGCTCGCATCTTTTCAGTGGTGACCCAAGGCTCCCAGTGGGAATAGTAATTATTCATTGCCCCTTCTTCACTTTCTCTGTCGGAGGGTCCTCTGCTCCTATAGGTGTTCCTTTCTCAGCATCTCCCACACCAGATGTAGGTATAGTCTTCTTCTTATCAATGGTTCTTCTGAGAGAAGACTTGAAAGAAGATTTAAGGGAGCCAACAGGACCTTGGTTTGGCAAATAGGACAGAGCCATGGTAGATGACGGGTGCTTACTCATGGGAGGCTCCAGCTGCTTTGGCAAATTCATGGTTGGTGTAGCAAGTTTGTCAGATGCATCACGTCCTCCAGGCCCTGCAGCCAGTGATGCTCCCCCAAAGCCCTTCTTTTTCAGCTGCAGCTGCTGTGTGCGTTCCAGGGACTTGCGCATCAAGGCCTCTATCCATTCCTCTCTTTCTCCCAGAATTCTTGCTTCCTCTTCTGTTCCACAGCAGCTCTCTTCTGGTCCTCTCGGAGCTTCTGTTCTCCCACTTTTTGCCATCGTTCCTTAATTTGACCTTGGCTCTTTGTTTCTCCAGAATCTGCTTTTTGTGAGCAACCAGACAATTTTCTCTTTCTTCTCATCTCCCTTTGGCTAGTCTCTGCCTCTCATCTGATTTTAAAAGTGCATCCATACCTGAAGGATGGTAGCTGGATGGCAAGATCCGCGGTGTACTCAACTCAGGTGTCTTCCTGGGAAGCAGACAGCTCCTCCGAAATCCCCTCAGGTGTACAGCTTTGATGCATTTCTAACCTTAGCACCTTATGCAATTCGGGTATTTTTAGTTCTAGTTCATGTAGTTTTCCCTGGCTTGGGTCTGGCTGCTATGCTCACCTCCTTCCTGTTGCTGTCCTTGGAGGTGAGCCTGTTGTGCCCCTTTGACAAGATGCTCTGCTTCTGGATTAGCTGCGTGGTTTTGACCCTAGTCTCCGTGCAAGGACTTCAGCTGTAGGGTTTCTCCCCAGACCTGTATGCCAAGCCTGGGCTGAGCGTGGAGGAGTGGTCAGAGGGCGAGCAGGAGAGCACAGAAGCTCTCTCACACACTTGGTTGGCCTGGGCTTTGGTGGGTCTGCAGGGCTCCCAAAAGGGTGGTGGATGTTCTCACTGGGCTGGCTGTGTTAGATCTAGGGGGAGGGCATAACCGGAGAATGCTGGGAAAGGTCTCTAACGAGTCGGGCCAGAAGTTCTCACCAGATGAGCTGTACTGAGTCTGGGGCCGCAGGGCAGAACCGCAGAACACTGGGAAAGGTCCCTCTGGTGCCCTAGGCCCGCAGTTTTTATCCAGGCTTCTTTCTTTCTTTACTTTCAGGGTGCATTTGAGACTTGTATTGTTTTATTTGTAAATCTGATAGTTACTGGTTTCACTGCTTGTGGTCCAAAAAATTCTCTCTTTGCTTGATGACGTAGACTGAGTGTTCAAGGAACTATACCAGCCAGGTGATGGCACTTCAGAGGGTAATCTGTAGTTCTTCCTCTGTGAGACTCAAACCAATGGTGTGTCATATTTAGTGTGTTTTCCACAGGTGCTAACACATGGGGAAACTGAATCCTTCTCGTTAGATGGTTTCTGAGAAGGTAAGATGTCTTTAATGGTGAAGAGATTGGTCAAAGAAATGTCATCGTGTATGTCACATAGCATTTTCTGTAATTCACAGCTTAAGTTAGTGTTGGCTTCTAAAAATATACTTTCATCACTGTCATCCACTCCAGGAGCCATGCACCCCTCTAGTAGAGCTGAATTCTCAGTACGTATCTGCCCATCAGTGAAATAATCAGAAATCTTCCTTGATTGTAAATCACCTAACGTGGCAGCATTTTCCTGGGTACTTATGTCAAAAGATTTATGTATACTTGTTTTTATAAATGATACATGATATGTTTTCTCTTTTACTACAGTCATATTGGATTCTAACCCTGAAAGAACACTGATGTCTTGCTATACCCTACTGGGTAGGGCAGGGTGAAAGGCACACTTCGGGGGTTGGCTCCAGTCCTTTGCTAAAGAGTGATGAGCTTTCTTGGAGACATTGTCTTTGGAAGTAGTATGTTCATCTAATTGTTCTGTGTTCAGGCAAGAGATTTGGCTCCACTGTCATTTACTTTCTTATAGAAGCAAGTTGTACTTAAATCATGGCTATGTTTGGGAAAAACATCTGACCCAGGGGTGTACTTTCAGCACAATAGCACTAGAGATAATAGTGGTATTTCTGTTATAAATTAAGATCTATTTCATGAAGAGATTTCTCATCAAAAAGTACCAAGATTCTGCTTGTTCATTTTTTTTTGCTTTGACAGCAGGATGAATATGACCAGAAAAGTGGTTCCTTTTTTTATGGGCATTGACCATCACATAAGATTCTCTTATAATTCTGGAAAAGGCCTGTAGTTTTATCTCCAATGTTTTCACAGAAAAGGGCATAAGAAATTTGTCTTTTTCTTTCCCTGAGTCAATTTGGAGACTTGGAAACCATGATGGATTTGTAATAGGTCAACTCACATTTTAGATTATAAATGTAAATTTTGTGTTTTCTGTGGTGTAAAAATGTATACTCACCCCTGTTCTAAGTTGTTTAGTAATTAGTGGCTGTTTCTTGCTGTTTGCTGAGATAAAATTCCTACATCATTAATTCCTGTAAACAAAGCAGAGATGGCTTCAAAAGGAAATTAAATGAGCTTTAACTTCTTGTAACCTTTGGGCTCTATGCAAGGCTGCCTGCAGGTACTCAGGAGCAAATTAACCAGACACTAAAACAAAAGCCCAGCCGGGCGTGGTGGCACATGCCTGTAATCCCAGCACTGGGGAGGCTGAGGCAGGAGGATTGCTGTGAGTTTGAGACCAGCCTAAACTTCAAAGTGAGCTTAAGGCCAGCCTGAACTGCATAGTGAGACCCTGTCTCAAAAAGACAAAAAAATAAATAAATAAATAAAACAAAAGCCCCAGGAAATTTGGTTGGAATAGTGGTCACATTAACTCTAAAAGCATGATTTTGTGTCTGGCAATAAATTTGTTTATCGAACTAAATGTGGCTTCATGAAACCCCCCTACTTCCTGGGCTAGCCACTGGTTTTGGTGTTCCCTGCATGAGAGTGGACCGAGGGCCCTGAGCTCAGTAGTAAAAGGCTTTCTAAATTCCAATCTGGCTGATCTGGTTCCTCTTAGAAGCAATTTATAACATTGGGGGCTCGTTCAGGATCCCCATCACTAAGAATGAATCTGAGGAACCAGAGTTTTTGGAAACCATTTCTCTGGGGAGACTTTCTGGCCCCAGGGTAGTCTCCAAAAATTTACAAATTTATCATTTGAACCTGAGAGCCATCTGTAAATTCTTACTGGCAAGACACCTGTATCTTTATCTGTTCTGTTTGGGTGCCCATCTGGGAGTCCTAGGTGATGTTAGACATAACGATAGCCCCTGGACTCTACTCTCTCCAGGATGGCAGATCAGAGTCTTGGATCTGTTTTTGTGTTTTGGCCAATTGTCGTTTGTCTATTAACTATATGTCAATCTGCTTTTGATTCTGCATCTCTATCGCCACTATAATGTTTTCTAAGTAATTTTTAGGACTTCAGACAATGAGCCTCAGAGTATGGAGACTTTGTCCCCCAGAAAATATTGACCCTTCTGGGAATTGGACGGCCCTCCTTCCCCAAGGTCACTTGGCCTCCAGAAGTTTCTCTTAACCTTTCTCTTGCTTACCAGGTCCAGAGTGTCATCTTCGGAACTCTGGGACACCCTGACCAGATCCCGTATATTCAGGCTTCGATTGATCTTGTCCATGACTCCCTGAAATGGCTCAAGGTTTTCTGTTATGGATGCCGTCCCCGGAGGACCAGCCAATATCATCCCACATAGGCGCACTGGCAGTTCCAACTGATGAGAAGCGACCGTGACCCCCAACCATCACCCTCAGCACTTGCTTGTTCTGCCTGCCACCCGGTACACAGATAAATTCATTTTGCAGTTGTTAATGTTGGTCAAAATGTGTTGGTAAATCTAAGCCAAAATAAGGTTATATTTCTGTAATGGGACATTTTATGACTGTTTTGTATTTGTATGTGTTACATTCGAAGTAGTTGCTAAACATACTGATATTCCTTGCTTGACTTTCATCGATAGCGCTAGAGAAAATGTTCATAAGCCTTCTAGTGGATTTTATGTAAATTTCCAAAAAATGTGACTTTTAAATCTAGTTCAGATTTAGGAAATATACATGCCTATGAACCATGTGCCTCCTTTGGCCAGCTAAATGACATTAGGTCGGCAATCTTTCTTGACCACTAGAAGATCTTTACTGACCTATTGTACCATTTCCCCTTCTCTTTCCGCCAGTAAACTAGGAATTCTATCTGAGCTTTTCAGTAGAAAATTTTAATGAGTCATGCCTTCAGAAATTGGGCCGAGGCAGCTTGCAATAGTTTACATCCTGCAGCAGCTGTCAAAAAAATAATTTACATCTACACATTAAGAGTAAAAAAGAGATTTTTTGCCAGCCTTAAAATAATGTGTTTTTACCAATATGTATGTGTTTGCTAGATGATAACTATAAGTTTCACCTATGAGCTTCAAGTTAAAGTCTTGTCCAGTTGGTAAAAATGTTTACCTAGATTAGTAGATGAAAAACACAATTGTCTGGAGACTTGGTTCAGTACACAGGGCCAAATGCTCCAGCCAATTGTCTCTTCTATCTCTAGAAGAGACTTTTATAGTCTAAAAAGTGCTCACTTCTCATTGACCTTTTTATGAAATGGTTATGTTTCATGCTGTAAGACTCTGTCACCAGAATAGTAGTCTTATGTTCAGATTTTGTTTGCCTTAAGAATGTTGTCATTAAAATTTTAAAATGTAGACATGGGCTACAGGAGAACCAAGCAGTTCAGGAACCTAAGGCTACTGCTTTCTGGCCTTGGGAGCTTATGAATAAAATAGATAGCCTTAATCATAGTCTGGCCCACAATTACTGAAAGTAAGATTCTCTTTATTTACATTTCAAAAGGGTGCGTTGCTAGAACAGCTGTAATCCCCCTACAAGGCTACATCCATCCTTAGCTGAGTTTATGCAAGCTTTTCAAGGGTACTATCTTTTTAAAAAGCGAAAAGATAGTTTAAAACTTCCAGAGTTCATGTGCCATTTTCTCTGTGACCTAAAACAGATAATGTCAGATTTTAAAAATCTTTAGATGACCCTGATAAGTACATTGATGTCTTTAGAGGATTTATTTAGACTTATAAATTAGATTAAAAAGATGTAATGTTACCAAGCTTTGACTTCTATGAAAAGGCAGACAGTGTTACAAGCTGATATTGCATTTGGAGATACATGTCATATTTTTAAATTTTAAACAACCAGAAGATAGACAGCCAGGCTGTCTTGATTTCGCTGTAACAGAAACTACCTGCATCCATTGGAGCCCAGTCAGACCCCTGCTGGCCTAATAGGCAGGAGAGTGTAATAAACATTTTCTAGTATGCATTCTTAAAGGTCTAAAAAGAACTAAAAACAAGCCTATCTACCAGGAAAAAAATAAACACCCCTCTGATTTCTTAAAATGTGTAATAAAAAACTGGTAAAGCATACTTCCTCAGGTGCTAATTCAGTAGAGGGACAAATTACTCTTACATATAAGTTCATTACTTAGTTAGGTCCAGATATTAGAAAAGAGCTATAAAAGATAGCTTTAGCTCCAGACAGCTCACTTGATACTAGATAGGGCACTAAGAAAACAATGTCCTATAATCAGAGTTAAGAGAAAACCAGGGAGAGAAAGCAAAGAGAAAAAAATGGCTGCCGCCGGGCGTGGTGGCGCATGCCTGTAATCCCAGCACTCGGGAGGCTGAGGCAGGTGGATTGTTCTGAGTTCGAGACCAGCCTGAGCTACAAAGTGAGCTCAAGGCCAGCCTGAACTGCATAGTGAGACCCTGTCTCAAAAAGACAAAAAAAAAAAAAAAAAAAAAAAAAAAAAAAAAAAAAAAAAAAAAAAAAAATGGCTGCCTTTGTTGCTGCCTCAAAACAGACCATAAGTCTTGTCTCTGCTCCAAGAAGAACTCAGCAACAATGAGGCTCATGTGTTAATGTGGTTCATCTGCTATTGCTGGCAGAAGCCAGGCCACTGTAAGAGGAACTGCCCACAAGCCATGCACTGACTGCCAAGGCAGCTACGAGAAGTGAGACAGCACTCTGAGGCGAGGCCCCAGGGCTCAGACTCAGCTTCCCAGGTGGTCCAGTAGGACTAAAAGGCGCTGGGCCTGCCTCCTTCCTCTAGCCAGACTGTTATCTCTACCTGTTGTCTCCATGGAGAAGCCCTGAGTAATCACGACCAAAAGAAAAAAACCTAGCATATTGCTGGACATTGGCACAGGTCTCTGTCGTCTCCAACCCTGACCTTCATTCCAGTCGTCATCTTGCTTTAGCTGTAATTCAGATGTATTGTTCATGTACAGATAAAATCCTTTCAATATAAAACAGTTCTAGAGAGACTGGCTACACAGTGTCCAATAGCTTTGGTTCTATAGATAGAGCCAAGTCTCGTATTTGTGACATAGAACTCAGAGCCACAGTTTCTGATGAGGTCAGTGAAGTCCCCTCAGGGTTTATCTTGTAATCCTGTACCTTACTCTGTAGATCCTTTGCCTGTGTCATCCATGTGGATGAGTCATGGACAATGCTTGACCAGTTTGCTCTCTGTGAGAGCCTGAGAGAAAGTTTTCTCTCCACGTGGCTCTCCCCAGGCACACTATAGATCATCAATCTCTTTCCTCTGTCTTTCATGATGTTACAGTACAGTTTTTCCTATGCCCTGAGTCTTCACTGACCTTGAAAGGCTAGGGCCAAAATGTTGGCTGACCTTGTGGCTCTTGTATTTCTCGAATTTTGATCTGTGCACTTAGGTTGTTAATCATCCAGAAGAAAAGCTGAGTACTATCCTGCAGCATATGCCATTCAGTTTGCCCTAACTATCTGACTAAATTCTTTTTAGCTGTTGTATATTTCTATTTGTATTTCTTCTTTTGACTTCTTATACTAGGAATACTATACGATACTTGCACATGTGTGTCTGGTATATTTCACTTATATGTTGAAATGGCATCCACTACAATATAAATGCTTCAAGTTTATCATTCTTTATAGCTGAGTAATACTCCATTATAGAGAAATACCACATCTTTTTCAACCATTCCTCATGTGACAGACATCTTGGTTGTTTCCAAGATTTTGCGATCATAAATTGTGCTGCTATAAACATAGGTACACATATATCACTATGATACAATGTTTTCAGTTCCCCTGGGAAAATTCCCAGTAGGGGGATAGCCGGCTTGAATGGGATTTCCAGTCCTACTCTTTTGAGGAGTCTCCACACTGATCTCCACAATGGTTATACCAGTCTACATTCCCATCAGTAGTGGAGAAGTGTTCCCTTTTCCCCGCAACCTCTCCAAAGTTTGTTGTTGGTTGATTTCCTTATGATAGCCATTCTTTGTGGAGTGAGATGGTATCTTAGTGTTTTATTTGCATTTCACGGATGGCTACTGACGTGGAGCATTTTTTCATATATTTATTTGGTTCTTTAATTTCGTCCTCTGAGAAGTGTGTATTCATCTCAGATGCCCATTCTGAATTGCGTCTTTAAATTTGAGGGCCGTGATGTGTCTTAGTTCTTCATATATTCTAGAGAGCAGACCTTTGTCTGATTGCTTATTAGGATTTTTTCAAAATTTGTGGGTTGTCTTTTCACTTTGTTGACAATTTCTTTTGACGTGCAGAAACTCCTCAAGAAGAGTTGATTCCCAGTTGTTGATTTTTCCAAATGTTTCCCATGCAGATATATGTTTGTTCATGAACTCTTTGCCTACCCCTGTATCTTCAAGAGTTTCTCCTACTTTCTATTCCAGGAGATTGCGTGTCTCTGTTTCAATGTTTAGATATTTAATCCATTTTGACTTTAGCTTAGTGCATGGTGATAGAGCTGGGTTAAGTTTTAGTTTTTGACATGTAGAAAGCCAATTTTTCCAACACCATTTGTTAAAGAGGCTATCTTTCTTCCAGTGAGTATGTTTGGCCCCTTTGTCGAAGATCAGGTGGCTGAATGTGTTTGTAGATGCCTCTGCATCTTCTAATCTATTCCATCGATCCTCAAGTCTATTTTGTTGCCAATACCATGTTGGTTTTATCACAGTGGCTTTGTCGAATAATTTCAAGTCAGGAATTGTGATGCCTCCAGCCTTGTCTTTATTTGCCAAGATTGTCTTTACTATTCTAGGTCTTTTGTGGTTCCAAATAAATTTTAGGAATGATTTCTGTAGGTCTGGGAGGTATGTTGGTGACAGTTTGATAGGGATTGCATTAAATCTGTACAGCAATTTTAGGAATATGGCCATCTTCATGATGTTGGTTCTTCCTATTCAGGAGCATGGAATATTTTTCCATTTTCTGAAATCCTCTATGATCTCTTTTCCTAGGGTGTTGTAATTTTCTGTGAAAAGGTCTTTGATTTCCTTGGTTAAGTGAATTCCAAGGTTTTTCATTTTCCGCGGTGCTATTGTAAAAGGTATTGTTTGTATAGTTTCCCTCTCAGTGTATTTGTTATCTGTATAGAGGAATGCTGTTGACTTTTGAGTATTGACTTTGTATCCTGCTATGCTACTGAATTTCTGTATCAATTCTAATAGTTTCTTGGTGGAATTTTTTGGGTCTTCCAAGAAAAGTATCATGTCATCTGCAAATACTGATAGTTTAACTTTTTTATTCTTATTCCTTTTATTTCTCCCTCTTTTCTGATGGCTGTGTTATGGGTCCCTCAGCATAGGAACTAGATCAGCCAGATAAGGAATTTGAACAGAGCCTTTTATTTATTTAGCTCAGGCCCGTCAGCCATTTTTCATGTAGGAGAAGGCTGATCGGCTCTGAACGTGGGTAGCCGGGGGGTATTTATAACAGAAATCACATCTAGTTTGGTAAGCAAGTTTGTTATCTAGCACAGAACAACAGAAAACTATGTTTATTTGACACAGCTGTAAACTGTTTATAACTAAAGGTCTTTTATAGCTTAGTGATAAGTGTATATTTTTATAAGATATATCTTAAGCTGACCGTATTATAGAAGATGGTTAGGGAGGGAGTTTGTCTTAGCTTACTACCTCAACAAGAATGTTATTTATTGTTTAGCAGCCTTGAGCCGAGAGGGAGAGAACAGATAACAGGAAGCACAAAGGCTTTTTAATAATTTCCCACAATTAAAGCACAAAGTTCTGTTAATCCTTTACAGCTGTTGCTAATGATTCCAAAACTATATTGAATAGGAGGGGTGATAGAGGACATCCTTGTCTTGCACCTGATTTAAGAGCAAAAGATTTCAGTTTTTCCCCATTTAGGATTGTATTAGCTTTTGGGTTGTCATAGATGACTTTTATCAAGTTAAGGTAGAGTCCATCTATTCCATTTTTCTGTAGGACTTCGAACATGAATGAGTGTTGGAATTTGTCAAAAGTGTTCTCTGCATCAGTTGAGATGATCATGTGGTTTTTAGGTTTCACTATTAATATAGTGTATTTACATTTATAGATTTTCAAATACTGAACCATCCTTGCATCCCTGCGATGAATCCTAGCTGGTCATGATGTATGATCTTCTTGATGATTTGCTGTATTCTGTTTGCTAGGATTTTATTGAGGATTTTTGTATCTGTGTTCATGAGGGAGATTGTTCTATAATTCTCCTTTTTGGTTGTGTCTTTCCCTGGTTTTGGAATCAGTATAATAGTTGCCTCCAGAAATGATTTTGGGAGGACTGCTTCCTTTTCATTTTCATTGAAGAGTTTGTGGAGTGTAGGGATTATATCCTCTATAAATTTCTTGTAGAATTCAGCTGTGAATCCATCAGGACCTGGACTTTTTTTTGTCGGTAGGTTATTTATTACATTAGTATGTCATTGGCTGTTATTGGCTTATTGAGAGTTGTTATATCTTCTGGTTTCAGCTTTGGTAATTTGTACCTTTCTAGGAATCTGTCCATTTAATCTGTGTCTTCTATTCTGTGAGGATAAAGATTCTCAAAGTAGCTATTGACAGTGTTCTGAATTTCCACTGCGTCTGTGGTGATTTCACCGTTTTCATTCCTTATTGCACGTACTTGAATTTTCTCTTGCCTCTTTTTGATGAGGTTGGCTAGAGGCTTATCAACTTTATTTAGTTTTTCAAAGAACCAACTTTTTGATTTGTGGATTCTCTGAACTGTTTTCTTCATCTCAATTGAATTAATTTCTGCTCTAATCTTTATGATTTCTTCCCGTCTTTGCTGTCTGGGTTTTGTTTGCTCTTCTTTTTCTAGTTGTCAGAGGTGCAACACTAGGCTGCTAATTTGTTCCTTTTCTGTTTTCCTAATGTGTGAGTTCATAGCTATGATTTTCCCTCTAAGAACTGCTTTCATCACATCCCATAGATTCCGTTAATTTGTGCTCGAATTTTCATTGAAATGTAGATATTGCTGAATTTCTTCTTTAATTTCTTCTGTGACCCATTGATTGCTGAGTAGGGTGTTGTTTAATTTCCATGAATTTAGCAGGTTTTATTGGTTTCTATTGTCATTTAATTCCACTTTCATTGCACTGTGGTCAGATAATAAGCATAGGATAATTTCTTTTTTCTTGCATATACTTACGCATGAGCTCTGGACTAGTATGTGGTCTATTTTGGAAAATGACCCGTGTGGAGCTGGAAAAAATGTGTATTCAGCTGTGGTTGGGTGGAACACTGTATGTCCACCACGTCCATTTGTTCCAAGCTCTAGTTTAGTTCTGCTACTTCCTTGCTAATTTTTTGTCTGGTTGATCTATCTTTTTGAGATAAAGGGCTGTTAACGTCTCCTGGTAAGATTGTGGTCTTGGATATTAGGTTTTTCATGTCCATTAAGATTTGCCTTACATAGTTGGGTGCTCCTGTGTTTGGTGCATAGAATGTTTTTGTTGCTCTTGAATGTTTCCCCTAACCAATATATAGTGGCCTTTTTTGTATCGTTTGATCATTCTTGGTTTGAAGTTGAGACTGTCTGAGAGAACAGAATTGCTACTCATATTTTTTTCTGAGGTGCTAGAGCATGTAGTATTGTTTTCCATCATTTGACTTTGAGCCTATGAATGTCCTTTTGAGTTAATTGTGTTTCTTGTATACAGCATATTTGTTGCATTTTGTTTCCTAATCCACTGTGCCAGTCCATTTCTTTTTATTGGTGAATTGAGTCCATTTACATTGACAATTATAATTGAAATGTGTTGACTTATGATTGTCATGATTATTTACCTGCTGTTGTTTGCTCCTTTGTATCCTGTGTTTAAGGATACAAAGTCTGTCCTGTTTAGTGGGTTCCTTCCATTCTCATTCCTGGGGTTCTGGTCATTGTGGTCTCTCTCTAGAACATCTTTCAGCTGCCTGTATAGGGATGACTTTGTCATCATTAAATTCTTTAGTTGTTCTTTGTTCTGGAAGTATTTCACTTCTCCATCAAACTTGAAAGAGAGTTTTACAGGGTATAGTAGTCAGGGCTGGAGTTTGTTTTCATAGAGAACTTGAAGTACTGTGCTCCATGCTCTCCTTGCCTTCATGGTTTGTGTAGAGAAGTCAGCTGTAATTCTGATGGGTTTTCCTTTGAATGTGATCTGCTTCTTTCTAGCCTGAGCTTTCAGTATATTATTCTTGTATTGAATTTCTGGGATCTTGACTATTTATATGTCTCGTTGTGTTTTTACTTGGGTTGAGGTTATTTGGTGTTCTTTATGATTCGGTTATCTGAATGTTGGATTGTTTCCTCATATTTGATAAGTTTTCTGCTATTACTTCTTCCGAAATTCTTTTTATGTCATTTGTATTGGCTCCTTCATTCTCATTGATGCCAATTAATCTCACATTCTTTATCCTGGTGTCATCTTGCAGGTGATGAATTATTTTTTGCTGCATTCTCATTGTTTTAAGAGATCCTTTCTCACCTTTTCACTAGCTGCACCAGTGTCCTCAAAATCTGAAGCTCTGTGTTCGCTTTTACTCAAACAGTTTTGTAGACTATGATTGATATTTTTAGTTGTTGTATATCTGTTTGACTGTGTTTCATGTGTTCTTTCTTTTCTGTATTGCTCATTCCAGGAATCTGTCATATTTCTGATCTCTATTTTTTTTTCATCCATGTCTTCTTTAGAGGTAGCTATTAATTCTTTTTGCAGTTTCTTCCAAATTGGGTTGCCTCTGTATATTTCCAGAAATATTTCTGTATTTCAGATGCTATGATTTCAGATAATTCTTTTTCGATTTTGGAAATTATTTCTGCTTTGAGTTTCCTCTTTACCTTTCTGCTCTTGTTTCTTTGCTTCCGACATTGTTAATTCATACATTTCAGCTGCAGTAGTGTTTTCTACAGTTGTTCTGGGTGAGCAGTGGGTTTCCCCCAGATGTTTCTGGATTTGATTCATTACTTTAGATGCTATATATTCAAATATTTCTTTTTTTATTTTAGGCCGTAATTCTGGTCTGAGTTCCTCTATACATTTCTGCTGTTGTTGCTTTGCTTCGATCTCTGTTAATTCATTAATTTCAGCTGAACTAGTGTCCTCTGCACTTATTGGTGGACTTGAGACCTGAGATTGCATTTTTCTCCTTGTCTTTGTCCTTTTGTATAGCCCTGCCCTCCGACCTTTGCTGTGGAGCACAGAAGCTCTCACACACATTCAGTGGGCCTGGGCTTTGGTGGGTCTGCAGGGCTCCCAAAAGGGTGGTGGATGTTCTCACTCACAGGGCAGGCTGTGCTAGGTTTGGGGCCGAGAGACAGGACCGGAGAACACTGAGAAAGGTCTCTCTAGCGCAGCAGGACTGGATTTCTCAGTCACAGGTTGGGCAGTGTTCGGTCTGGAGCTGCGGGGCAGGACGGAGAACTTCTGGTTTACAAGGATATGTTGAAGGTTTTTTTTTTGTTTGTTTGTTTTTTCTCTATATTTTCTGAACTGGAAAAAGATTTCTGTGGTTTAAACTATTAACTTTAAGCACAAAATAGATGCAATGATGGTCTTATTCCAAGAAGTATCCGCTGTGTTCCAGCCCCAGGGTGTCTGGTACTTTCCTTTTTCACCTCGCAAACGGCACTTCACAAAGTTTCACATTCTCTCCTGTTCTTCCTTCTGCAGTCTTTCTTGTTCCTCCTGTCCTTTGGACAGCCAAGCCTGTCGTCTCTTTTCAGCCAGGATCTTTGCAGTCTCTCTTGCATCAGTGGTGCCAGCTGTGTGTTTCCTGGAGACTGCACTGCTCTCAGTCTTCCCTCCTGAGAAGCAGTAGCGTGCTTCTCAGTAGTGTGCTTGACTGCCATATGCTTCTCCAGCATGTGCTTCTCAGTGGCCTGCTTCTCAGTGACATGCATCTCGGTAACACGTTTGCCTACCTTACGCTTCTCGGTGGCCTCCTTGTCTGCTATGTACTTGTCTGAGATTTCTTCTCTGCATAGGTAAACAGCCTGAAGATCTGAAGCAATTTGGTTTTCTTTATTGCTATTCTCTTGAGTGCTTCTTGGCTGGGAATGGGAGGAAAGTGGTACCTCCCAGAAGACCCTTGGTACGATGGCTTCACAGTCTTTGGAGACTGTGGGTATCCTCTTGACGTTGTTTGGGTATCACAGGAGAAGAGGACCTCTTAGGAATGACTGCATGAAGCTCGCATGTTTTCAGTGTTGACCCACGGCTCCCAGTGGGAATAGTAATTAATTGTTGCCCCTTCTTCCCTTTGTTGGAGCGACCTCTGCTCCTATAGGTGTTCCTTTCTCAGCGTCTCGCACACCAGATGTAGGTATAGTCTTCTTCTTCTTGATGGTTCTTCTGAGAGGCGACTTGAAAAAAGATTTAAGGGAGCCCACAGGAGCTTGGTTTGGCGAATAAGACAGAGCCACGGTAGATGACGGGTGCTTACTCACGAGAGGCTCCCGCTGCTTTGGCAAATTCATGTTTGGTGTAGCAAGTTTGTCAGATGCATCACGTCCTCCACGCCCTGGAGCCAGTGACGCTCCCCAAAAACCCTTCTTTCTCAGCTGCAGCTGCTGTGTGTGTTCCAGGCACTTGCGCATCATGGCCTCTATCCATGCCTCTTCCTCCCGGAGTTTTTGCTTCCTCTTCTGTTCCACAGCAGCCCTCTTTTCTGGTCATCTCGGATCCTCTGTTCTCCCCCTTTTCGCCATTGTTCCTGTTTGCTTTTCATCAGTGACTTTGGCCCTTCTTTGTTTCTCCAGAATCTGCTTTTCTGGAGCAGCCAGACATTTTTCTCTTTCTTCTCATCTCTCTTTGGCTAGTCTCTGCCTCTCATCTGATTTTTAAAATGCATCCATACCTGAAGGATATTAGCTGGATGGCAAGTTCCGTGGTGTACTCGACTCAGGTGTCTTCCCAGGAAGCTGACAACCCCCCCCCCCCATGTCTCCTCAGGTGTACAGTTTAGGTGCGTTTCTAACCTTAACACCTTATGAAATTCAGATATTGTTACAGCCAGTTCTAGTTCTTATAGTTTTACCTGGCTTGGGTCTGGCTGTTATGCTCACCTTCTTCCTGTTGCTGTCCTTGGAGGTGAGCTTGTTGTGCCCCTTTCACAAGATGCTCTGCTTCTGGATTAGCTGCATGGTTTTGACCCTAGTCTCAGTGCAAGGACTTCAGCTGTAGAGTTTCTTCCCTGTCCGGTGTGCCAGTCCTGGGCTGGGTGAGGAGGGTTATGGGAGGGACGGGAGAGCACAGAAGCTCTCTCACACACTCAGTGGGCCTGGGCTTTGTTAGGTCTACAGGGCTGCCAAAAGGTGGATGGATGTTCTACTCACAAGACAGGCTGTGCTCAGTCTGGGCCCGTGAGACAGGAGCGGAGAACGCTGGGAAAGGTTTCTGTGGTTCCAGAGGACTGGAGTTCTCACTCACGGGGTGGGCAGTTTTGGGTCTGGAGCTGCGGGGCAGGACGGAGAACTTCTGGTTTACAAGGATATGTTGAAGGTTTTTTTTTTTTTTTTGGTTTTTTCTCTGTATTTTCTCACCTGGAAAAAACATTTCTCTGGTTTATTTAAACTATTAACTTTAAGCACAAAACATATGCAATAATGATCTTATTCCAAGAAGTATCCGCTGTGTTCCGGCCCCAGGGTTTCTGGTACTTTCCGTTTTTCACCTCGCAAATGGCACTTCACAATGTTTCACATTCTCTCCTGTTCTTCCTTCTGCAGTCTTTCTTGTTCCTCCTGTCCTTTCAGCAGCCAAGCCTGTCATCTCTTTTCAGCCAGGATCTTTTCAGCCTGTCCTGCATCAGTGGTGCCAGCTGTGTGTTTCCTGGAGACTGCACTGCTCTCAGTCTTCCCTCCTGAGAAGCAGTAGCGTGCTTCTCAGTAGTGTGCTTGACTGCCATATGCTTCTCCAGCACGTGCTTCTCAGTGGCCTGCTTCTCAGTGACATGCTTCTTGGTAACACGTTTGCCTACCTTACGCTTCTTGGTGGCCTTCTTGTCTGCTATGTACTTCTCTGAGATATCTTCTCTGCTTAGGTAAAGAGCCTGAAGATCTGAAGCCATTTGCTTTTCTTTATTGCTCTTCTCTGGAGTTCTTCTTAGCTCGGAATGGGAGGAAAGTGGTACCTCCCAGAAGACCCTTGGTACAATGGCTTCACAGTCTTTGGAGACTGTGGGTATCCTCTTGAAGTTGTTTGGGTATCACAGGAGAAGAGGACCTCTTAGGAATGACTACAGGAAGCTCGCATGTTTTCTGTGTTGACCCACGGCTCCCAGTGGGTATAGTATTTATTCATTGCCCCTTCTTCCCTTTGTTGGAGGGACCTCTGCTCCTATAGGTGTTCCTTTTTCAGCGTCTCCTACACCAGATATAAGTGTAGTCTTCCTGATGGTTCCTGTGGGAGAAGAGGAGCTCGTTTAAGGGAGCCAACAGGAGCTTGGTTTGGCGAATAGGACAGAGCCACGGTAGATGATGGGTGCTTACTGATGAGAAGCTCAGCTGCTTTTGCAAATTCATGGTTGGTGTAGCTGGTTTTTCAGATGCATCACATCCTCCAGGCCCTGCAGCCATTGATGCTCCCCCAAAACCCTTCTTTTTCAGCTCCAGCTCCTGTGTGCGTTCCAAGAACTGCGCATTTTGGCCTCTATCCATTCCTCTTCCTCCCAGAGTGTTTGTTTCGTCTTCTGTTCCACAGCAGCTCTCTCCTGGTCCTTTCGGAGCCTCTGTTTTTCTGCTTTTTGACATCGTTTCTCAATTTGCTTTTAATACGTGACTTTGTCTCTTCTTTGTTTGTCCAGAATCTGCTTTTCCTAAGCATCCACACATAATTTCTCTTTCTTCTCATCTCTCTTTGGGTAGTCTTGGCCTCTCATCTGATTTTTAAAATGCATCCATACAAAATATGAAGAAGAAAAAAAGTAGGAATGAACACTTACATATGTTTATATGGATATTTAAAAATATGGCCATATTCTATATAGTGGCATTGTTTTTAGTATCTCAATACTTGATCAAGAGTACATGTTCCATGTTATGCCTATGATGTCTGATATTTAGACTAATAGTTTGGGCACACTGAACTGCCTATGTTGCAGGGTAATAATAAACTTCTCAAGGGTTAATAACCTATGTTTGTAGATGAAATATTGGCAAAAAGGCTGCAGTGTCAGCCCTAACCTTTTGGCCCTAGCCTTTCAAGGTCAGTGAAGACTCAGGACATAGGAAACTTTGTACTGTAACATCATCGAATTCAGGTGTTCCCCAAATTTTTTGATCAGGGAGATTATGGGGCCAGAGAATAGCGCATTATGGCCTCTATCCATCCCTCTTTCCTCCTGATGATGTATAGTGTGCCTAAGGAGAGTCACTTTGTCTCAGGCTTCCACATAGAGCAAGTTCGTGAAGCAGTGGCCATGACTTATCCACAAGGCTCACACTGACAAGGTTTCTACAAAGTGTGGTACAAGGTTACCTGATAAACCTGAGGGTACCTGACTGACCTTATCTGATATAAAAGTTTCATTTCTTGTTATATACATCTTGCTTTAACTCGGTCTTAACCATCCAGCAGAAAAGTGTAAAAATGGAGGTATATAAAGTAAAATCAGCCTATAATCCCAGCACTCGGGAGGCTGAAGCAGGAGGATTGTGAGTTTGAGACAGCCTGTGCTACAAAGTGAGCTTAAGGCCAGCCTGAACTGCATAGTGAGACACTGTCTCAAAAAGACAAATAATAAAAAAATAATAATAGTAATAAAGTAAGATCACATTAATATAATGAGCTATGAATTGTTCAAGTCAACAACTAATGTGGATAACGCTCTTCTATTGTGGACTGCTGATTTGTGTTGGATTGTTGTATTAAAAAATATATATATGTATATATATAATTTGCTATATATGTTTTGAAAATCTGTAACATGTGTATTATTATATGTTGTAAAAAACAAATGGATATACTCAACTTAAAAAAAAAAGAACAAAAATAAACACATCCATACCTGAAGGACGGTGGCTGGGTGGGGCAAGGTACATGGTGTACTTGACTCAGCTGTCTTCTCAGGAAGGAGACAGCCCCCCGACGTCCCCTCAGCCCAAGCGCAGACCTGAAACCACCACAACACTCCATTGCGATGTGCAGGCCGTACAGGCCAACTGCCAGCCGGCCAACTGCCAGCCATCCACATCAGATTGTGGACGCCCGCAAGCACACACGTTCTAATAGTTGGCTCCCATACAACTATCCCTCTGGTGGGCAATGCTGCATAAACACCGTGAAGCTTTTATTTTATTTTATTATTTTTTGATGTATTTGGTACAGAGCCTCACTACACAGATTGGACTCAGAGTGATCCTCCTGTTTTCAGCCTCCCCATTGCTGGCACCACAGGTGTGTGCCACCACACCCGAACTCGTGGTTGGCTGAGTGTGCCTGGGCACAGGGCTCCTGTGGCCTGTGGTGTTGGAGATCAAGCCCCTGTCAACAGTGGAGCTCTTAAAGGCTGTTTTGGATTGTCTTTTGGGAACTTTCCTGGAAGTTTTGGAAACCAACAGCAGCACTACTTAGATGTCACCAGAAGGATGTTAGCTCAGTGTATGCAAGATGAGGGACATCCATCAGTAAATAATTTCAGTTCTAATATAAACATCTGAAACTTGTGAAAGAAATTGTTAGAAGCTCATTTTTAATTTTGCATATTACAAGGTAAATGTTTTGTTGATAAGAAAGAATTTCACTTTGAGGAGGGAAACATTGCCTCACATCCTAAACAGCTGCTTATGCTGACGCCCTTGACTCTTCATTGTGGATCAGGACGTTGTCTGCAAGAGCGATAGCCGCGTTCATCCTCACCAATGAGCATTTTGTTGCCCTGTTCACACATTTTGCGGACCTGTTTCCGGGATTCTTACAGGTAAGAAAATAATATAGAATATGTTGTAACTGTATGATGGACTGCTTTTCATTGGTTCAATTTTCATAAAGAGGATTTCTGCAGGAATATCCATTTATATAGTAAGTACATGGTTTTTGCCAATTATAAGCACTTATATTCTTAGTATTATATATAAATATTTGCCAAGGATCACAGTGTTAGGGAAGAGTACAGTTCAACCAGTCAGACTGTGGATTCCTCACTGATAACCACAGGGCTTGTAGTTGTTTATAAGTTAGTTTGTGATCAATTTATGTTAGTTCCTGTAGGCAAATTACTTGAAGTATACTTTTGGCTCATTCAGAAAGCACAATAGGAATAGATAACTTAGGCTAGAGATTGTTACCTTGTTAGCCTTGAAACTCCTCCCTCTTTCTGACAGATTCTGTAACTGCCCAAATAGTATCCTAAAATGTAGTACATGATTAGGTAATATAACTCATGTAAGTACATGATTTTTTAAAATAGCAGTATATCACTACCGCTAACTACAAAGAAGAAATACAGTAATTTTTAATAAAATGGCTTGCTTTGCCATATATATAAATACTCAGGCATGGCTACACTTGAATCACAGCAGAGGAGGTGATTTCTAAGTGACCTGTGCAAATGTAGTGGCTACAACTGGCCTGATAGAGATGTGTCATCAGCAAAGTAAATACCCACATATTTTTAATGTTGACAGTAATATTTCCTCAAATGGACAAGCTGTGTGTGTATATACTTTCTTGACATGTGTTTTTTTTTGGTGGGGACATCTGTATTAGTTTCCCTGGAGAATTGATCACTGCACCTTCTGTGGAGAACAGAAGCTATGCATGCTGAGGGTCTGTGTATAAAATGGGATCAATGTGAAATCCTCGTGTCTGTTAAATCCTCCACAGATTGCTTTTAGTACTCCACAGGATATAAATGCTGTGTAAGTAGCTATTTTGTTGTTTGGGGAATGACAAGGGGCCAGGTTCATAATGTTTGGTACTTGTGCATACTTTTGCCAAGCTGAAGTTGAAGGTTTCTGTGTGAGAAAAAGTTTTAGCAGGGATTGGTGAAAGTTTTTTCGATCATGTTGTCACGGTGAAAAGTTATAATTCGGTGACAAAACTTTCAGGTGCACATGGTACTGTTCAGTGATTTTATCTAAATATTTTAAATCTAATCCTACAGACCCCCCCCCCCCCGATTTTAAAGTAAAATGTTCATCGAAAATAATGGTAGATTTTTCAATATAGTCTTAGATACCACAGTGACCAAACTGTACGTAGTGTGGGGTCTTTTGGGCCTGGTCCTAATGTGTGTGTGATAAGGGTAGGATATGGTTATAGAGAAGACAGAGGAGAGGGATTGTGAGTAGTTATAAAAAGAGTTCCTTGATTGTTCTAAGGTTTATTGTGGTAGTTCCTCTATTTTTACAGGTTTTATTTTGACTTATGCTTTAAATGTGTATCTGTAATTGGCACATAGTAATTGTATACATTTATGATGTATAGGGTGACCTTTGGGGACATGTGTACAGTGTGTAGTGATCAAATCAGAAGTTGACTTCCCTTGTACCCTGAGACATTTATGCCTCTGTGTTTTGGGAGCATTCAGAACCCTTTCTGGTTGCCATTCTGAAGTAGTACACGTGCCATCCACTGCTGTGAAGCAGTTACCCGCTGCGCTGTACAGAGCAGAGCCAGCTCCTCCTCCCGTCCCACCACAGTGTGCATTAACCACCCTACACTCACAGTCACACTTGCAGGCGTTGGTAGCATCCTTCCATTCTGCGCCTCTGTGGGATCAGCTGTTTGTTTTAACTTCCACACATAAGTAAGAACATGCAAATTTATTGTTTCTGTCTCCAGCTATTTCAATTAACTGAGAATCTTTCAAACTATGTTGTTAAAATGAAAATATGTTGTCCTCTTTTGTGGCATCATACTCTACCTAGCATGTATGTATGCCACATTTTCTTTATTGAGCTGTTAATCAGCAGATACATAGATTAACCCCTCGTCCTGGCTGTTTGGTTAGTGCTGTAACCAAGTTCGCAAGCATGGATGTTTCTCATTATTGCCATGAATCGGACTGAGGACTCTTGTACTTGGCAGGCACAAATGTTTCTTCAGTGTGCTAATTTTAATTCCTTTAGATGGAAGGAGCACGCGGAATCATGGTAGCTCTGTTTCTAGGCAGGGTGTTTTTTTTTTTTTTTTTTGCTGGCTCAGGCTGCCTTAAGGGTGAGTCTAGTTGGCATATGGAGCTGCAGATTGAACCACTGTCCCCCGCGCCTGATGGAGTTTGCCCAAGCAGGTGCCTTAAACAACTGAACTAACCCGCAAGGCCCAAGTAAAATTTTATTGTTTCTAGGTTTTTTTGTTTATTTAAAAATTTTTCTAGTTTTTGGTTGTTTGGTTGGTTTCTTGGTACTAGGATTCCAACTCAGAACCTTGCAAATGCTAGGAAGACACTGTATGACTGAGTGAGCTTTATCTCTGATGTTTTGTTTGTGATTTTTTAAAAGAACCTCCATACAGTTTTTCCATGATGGCTATGCTAGTTTACATCCCACTGACAATATCTTAAGAGCTCCTTTCTTGGCAGCCTCAACACCACTTGGTAATGTCTTTTGTGACTGTAGCTGTTCAAGTTTAGCAGTAGTCCTCTGTTGACTGCCTCTTAGGAGTGTTTTGGCTAATGAAGTATCATCAAGTGACTCTTGAATCAGGACATTTTTCTGTTGTCTCTAGGCTGTGAATGACTCATGCTTCCAGAATGACGATTCGATCCTAAAATCCCTGGTCGAAATTGCAGTTACTGTTCCAAAGTACTGTGTCCTTACTTGAGATAACTCTGCAGGTAAGTCTCAAGGTACATTACAATACTTGAGTAAACATTGCTTATCAGTGCGGGCAGTAAAGTGAAGTATTAAATGTGTTTCCCCGATTTGTCTCTGTAGTTGTGTGGAAACATCAGCCTTCACAACATGCAGCGCCAGCTTGCCCTGAAAGTGATCGTGACCCTCTCTGAGACTGCCGCAGCCATGTTAAGAAAGCATCTCAACAACATGGTGCAGACCACTAAGTTGCAGTCTTTGGGCGTTTATGGACGATGTGACAGAATTGGCCCTGAACTTGCTGAGGCTTGTGCGATTGCTCAGATTTGTCTGAATGTCTTCAAATCACATGAAGTGGGTCTGCATCACCATACCTGTGTACATGGACCCAGTATGCTACTTTTAAAACTTTGCAGACTCTTGCAACCGCAACCCTTTGTAAAAAGTAGAATTTCTGTTAGGTCATAATGTAGTTAATAGCATCAAAAGTAATTCAGGAATGTACAGATACCTAGTTGCAAACTGAAAACTGAGGTTATATAATTACATTACTAATGAATATAGGATTAGAACATGGCTCCGACACAGGTTTTCACTCTTATTATGTTGCTTTATTTTGGGTTCTGCAGGAGAAACTTAACATAACTATTACACTTGACCTTAGTGCTATACAAATACTGTTGAGGTTTCATTGTGCTTAGAATAAGAATTTAGGAATAGCCTAATTATTTTATGACCTAGTCGTTTCTTCACATGCCAACAGGTATTTGCACACTAGACTTAGAAAGTAATTACATTGCCAGATTTATTTTGTAGTGGCATCTTTTTTCAGTCTTACACTGTAGTAGTGATAGAATTTTAGGTACTTTCCCATTGGACAGGAAGAAGGAAAGTATCCTCACTATTACTGTTTCTCTTGTACTAACAGTACCAGATAGTGAGATAAATAAGAATTAGGAATAAAAATACTGCGTAATTTGTTGATTATGCAGTTGTCTACAAAAGAGAGGTGAATCGCTAAAACCGTGCATTTAACACAGTTGCTATATAGCATAAGAACATTAAAAAGTAGCAGTTCCTATATATCAAAGAGAAAAGCTCAGGACAGAAAACCTGATTTGGGCTAGGAATATAGCTCAGTGGCATAAGTGCCTGCCTGGCAGACACAAGGTCCTGAGTTCAATCCCCACTACCAAAAAAAAGTTCAAAACAAGGAAGCTGTAACTGGAGACAGCCTTCATTTAATTCTGTGTAAACATATTCTTTGAGGGGGAAGCTAATCTGGTTTTCCTTTTTTTCTTATTAACATTATTGAAAATCAGTATTTATATAGCATATTGAAAATCGTAGACATGCTGAAATGTGAAAGATATAAGATGTAAACAGTCCAATTTAGAGATATATTTCTGAAATAAATACATAGCATGAGGTTAAGTATAGATTGCACATTGTAAATAATTTACAAACTTAAATGAATAGTACAATAAAAGTCCGAAATAAAAATGAAGAATTTAATCAGTCATATAATAGTTCACTCTGTGCCAAATTCAAGAAACATATTCATATAATTAGAATTCTCAAAGTAGTAAGGGGTAGGCAAGAAATACTTAAGGATATAAAATGTCTGAATTGAGTTGAAATTATAGTACATTTCCAAGAGAAATGAACCTTTTTCCCAAGCAATTTGAATAAAATCATAGCAAGATACACAAAAATAATTGTAAAGAAAAAATCATTAAAGCATATTCATAAAAATAGCTATGGAAGAATAGAATTAAATAGCACTTTATTGCACATTAAAAAAAAATAAAAGATGTAGACTGTGGAGACTATTCAGTAGGATAAATGCTTGCCTGGCAAGCTCAAGGGTCTGAGTTCAGTCCCAGGTTCTGCAAAAAAAAAAAAAAAAAAAAGAGCAAGTGAGTAAGAAACTAGATTAATTCAAAGGACTGACAGAAAAAAAGATCTTTTCGAATTGAATTTTATGCTTAGCAAACATACCTTTGAAAACTAAAAGTGAAATATTTTCCAGTTACACAAACTTGAAATACTCCAGTAACTCTAGACATATCATGTAGAAAATAACAAAGAGCACAGACCAAAAGGCAAGAGAAGTTGTTCTGTGGTCCTAGATAAAGCATAAAGAGGTCTCAAATTGGTAGTTATCCAGGGCTATGTAAAATATATTAGATGAACCCATTTAAAATGTCATTGAAGAGTTCAGCAAAATAGTATCAATCTTAGGTTGTAGATGTATTTTTTTGTGTGCGTGCGTGCATGCGTGTGTGTGTGTGTGTGTGTGTGTGTGTGTGTGTGTGTGTGTGAAAGACAAGAAATAAAGTCAATGGAAAATGGAAGCTGGGCATGGTGCCATATGCCTGTAATCCCAGCACTTGGAAGGCTGAGGCAGGAGGATTGTTGTGAGTTTGAGACCAGCCTGAGCTACAAAGTGAGCTAAGGCCTGCCTGAAATGCATAGTGAGACTCTGTCTCAAAAAGACCAAAAAAAAAGAAAAGAAAATGGAAATACACTTTTTAAACTTTTTAATACTAAGAGAAATTATCTCTTAGTATTGTAAGTAGATTGTAAGTAAAAGATATACTATGAATCTTAAAATTAAACTGTTCAGAAAAATCAATTAAATATTATTTTACTATTTTTTTTTTTTAACGTCTTTTTGAGACAGGGTCTCACTATGCAGTTCAAGATGGCCTTAAGCTCACTTTGTAGCTCAAGCTGGTCTTGAACTCACAACAATCCTCCTGTCTCAGCCTCCCTAGTGCTGGGATTACAGGCATGAGCCACCACGCCCGGCTTCAATTAAATATTAATTAAAAATTAAATATGTCAAAACAATTAAGAAAAAGTTTTCATGGTAGTAAAGAATTACTAAGACTAAAACATAACATAAATACTGGAGGGGCAAATATATGACCAGCACTTCTAACACTTTTGAGGTAGGATATCACTCCAAGTTCTAGTATGTCATATATGTAGACAGTGTTTATGATGCTTACTGATAAGTAGGTGTCACTTGTAGGACTGAGCTACTGCTATTTCCTTGATATCCACCCCGTAGACCTGGATAGAATCATGACCCATAGGGTGCAGGAGAAGTCCATTTATAGAGTATGCTGATGGAAATATTTTGTTGCTGTATACAAAAGAATAGTTGAAATACTGCTTTTGTGAACCTCTTTTTCTCCTGTGTTCAATTATTTTCCCTATTTGGTGGGTTCTTTTCATTCTCATTCATCGAGTTGTGATCATTTTGCTCCCTCTCTAGAATATCTTTTAGTAGTCTATGTAGGCTTGGCTTTGTCATCAGAAAATTTTTTAGTTGTTCTTTGTCATGAAGTATTTTCACTTCTCTATTATACTTGAGAGTTTTGCAGGGTGTATCAGTATGGGTTGGAATTTGTTTTCTTGCAAGACTTGAAATACTTTGCTCCATGCTCTTCTTGACTTGATGGTTTGTAAAGAGAAATCTGCTGTTATTCTGATGGGTTTTCCTTTAAATGTGATCTGTTTCTTTTCTCTAGTGGCTTTTAGTATACTGTTCCTGTGCTGAATTTCTGGGATCTTAATTATTATATGTCTGGGTGTGGTTTTCATTGGGTTGATGTTATTTGAAGTTCTATATGCTTTGGTTACTGAATGTCAGATTGTTTCCCCATATTTGGGAAGTTTTCTGTGAGTAATTCTGCCCATATTCTTATTATATCATTTGTATTGGCTCCTTCTTTCTCATTGATGCCTATTAATCTTAATGTTGTTCATCTTTGTATCGTCTTGCAGATGTGGAATTATTTTTTCCTGTATCCTAGTTGTTTTTAAGAGATCTTTTCTTACCTTTTACTAGCTGCAATGGTGTATTCAAGTCTGAAAGTCTGTTTTCACTTTCTTTCAAATGGTTTTGCCAGCTTGTGATTGAGGGTTTAATTTTCTGAAGAGCACGTTGAATCTGCTTCATGCATTTTATTTCTTTCCTATATTGCTCATTCAAGGATTCCATAATTTTTCTATTCTCCTCTAACTTTTTTTATCAGTGTCTTCTTTAGAAGCACTTAGTACTACTTATAGTTATTTCCTTTTTTACTTCAGAAATTATTACTGATCTAATTTCCTCTCTACCTTTCTGCAGTTGTTTCTTTACGTCCAATGTTATTATTTCAGAGATTTTGTGTGTGTGATTTCCAATTTCTTCTGTTATTTTCTCCTGCATTTGTTCTGGGTAGGCTTGGGGCCTGAGAATGAATTTTGCTCCTTCTCTTTCTCATTTTGTACAACACTATCTTCTGACCTTTGGTGTAGAGCTTAGATAGAGTCATTACCTTTGCACCAGGTCTGGATCTACCAAATTTAAACTTGTCCTGGTGGGTGTGGCTCCTTCTAGCCTCTCTGCAGGGAGTTCTTCCTCGGGCTCCACACAGGGCCTGCCTCATGGAGGAAGTCCCACTCACACCCTGGGCCTGGGCTCTGGGGCGAACAAGGATCCAGCAGTCCCCAGGCAGTGCCACTCACACATCAGGTTCTGCACTGAATGAGGACCTGGTGGGCCCTGAGTGGTCTCACTCACATGCTGGGCCTGTGTCAAATCGCTAATCAAGTTTTCAGTGCAAAAATAAAATCTAAAAACTGCTTCCAGTTATTTCTAAACAAAATTTTTCTCTAATCCTAATGTAACAGAAATGTATCTGATGATCAGTAGTGTGTGTGTGTGTGTGTGTGTGTGTTAAATTTCAAAGTGTGGAACATCACATTCTGCACCACAGTACTGCATTTGCCCCTCATTCTTGCCATCCTTGTCACTGTGCCAGTAGCAAACTTTGCAGTGAGAGATGGATTAGTAAATACTGAAAGACATTTTGTGGTAAACTGTGAGGGTGAGTTTAGGACAAATCTTATTTCAGTGTAACTGCAGCCATGAGCAGTTGGGAGGCAGATGGGAAAATGAATAAGGGCTGCGGTGGGAGGCAGGTTTGTCCAGTCAGGTACCATCATCTAATTTTCTTTTTATTTTGGGGGTATTGGAGATCAAACTCAGGACCTTGTGCTTTCCAGGCAGGAGCTTATTACCACGGAGCTGTATCCTCAACCCCAACGCCATCTAATTTCTAAGTCCGGACCTTCTAAGCCCATTCATTATCTGCAGTGCTGTTGTGAGCAGGGCTCTAGACCCATGCGCTCTTGTTCTCTACCAAGAGCCTGAGTCCCGTGAAAGTTATAAATGACCCAGGACACATAAGCGACCTGACACTTCTCCAGTGAAGTACAGACAGCCAATAAACAGTTGAAAACGAAAACAATACTGAGAATCCCATCTGACCCCAGAAAAAATGGCACATCCCGTCAAAGGACCGGTCATGGGACCCACCAGCAAAGTACAGGCGACAGGGGCTGATGTCTAGGTCCCACACAGTGTAGGGATGTCCATACACAGTGCTGTGTTGGTAAAACTCCCGAGATCCCAGTATCTGATGGACATGTCCTCAGAACACATGTACAGGTTCACAATGTCCCTGCAGGATCTTCATCTCTGTTCTGCTCACCCTCATCTTCCTCCAGAGTATCCAAGTCAAGTGGATACATGATGTGTCTGTGAGGTGGGGCTCTGATTTCAGCTTCTTTGGCTGTAGACTCCAGTTTTATGGAGTAGTTATCAAACCCCTGCAGCAAGCAGCTTGCTATTGGGGGCACCTGTTCTGTGTTGTAGACGGCATAGAAGCAGATGGTGGTGAGGGACAGGGGCCCATCCTTGACATGTTTGGTGCTGTGCTGTAAGACCACAAGGGTGGCCTCATTCTGCCAGGGGCTCCAGGCCGCTATCCTCACTGCAGGAGGATCCACCACTGGTGTAGGGCTGCTGGTTTGTTCTCTTGGAAGGCTGCATGTCTAGGTGGATAGGTAAGGTGAGGACCTGCACACAGCACTGTTGTCACTGTGGAGGTAGCAGATAAGTTAGTTGTAGCTGTCCTCCTAGAGATGGGCCACGCACTTGTTATCTGAGGATGCACGAGGCTTGATGTTGGACAGGGTGTTCTGCGTGGCTGAGGGTCTGCAGCTGCTCCATGACATCCTTCTGGTTTCTGCAGGAACATTCATGGAAGTGGCCAGAGGAACTTTCCTCTGTGCTCTTGGGGCTGCTGTGGACCAGGCTGAGGTAGAGGGACACAGACAGTGAGAGCCAGAGGTCATGACTGTATTGGAACCAGAATCAGAATTCTACAGTTGTTCAAACTGTACTTTGTACTGCTGGGGTTCCGCCTGGCAAGGGACTGTACAACCTATGTTGGCACAACCGGATTCTGACTGGACACTGCCTTTGGGACCTGGGCACCCAGTTCATGATGAACGTCAGTGGTCAGAATAACAGCTGTCCTGAAGCTTTAATCTGTACATCGATGAATTTAACCTGTAAAGAGAAAGAATGTGAGCCCGTGAGGTATCTCAGTCCATCTTGACACCCACTCAGAGTTTAGAGAAGGGGGCTTCCTGGCAGGCCAGCTACTGAGGGCCAGGGAGGGGGTCAGAACGGCGGGCACAAGCTGGTTAGGGCAGAGGACTTTGCATCCTGATTGGTCACTGCAAACTCTGAGGGCTCGGGGCACACTGGGTGCCCTGACCATGGGCCTGGGCTCCCTGACTGTAAGCACCCAAGGGGGAGAGGGGATGAAGAGCTCCAGGTTCTCCTCCACCCAAGCTCCTGCCCCAGCAGCAGAGGATAGGCAGACAGCACAGTGGCACGCACGTGTGTGAAGGTGAGGCCTACAGGTGCATGCACAGGGCTGTCGGGGGGTGGGGCCGACCTGAGGGGTGGGGCTGTGGCAGCAGAAGCCAAGCACCTCAACCCTCAGGGCCAGAGCTGCTCAGGCTTGGAAGAGGTGCATGCGGGCCAAGAACCCGACCCAATTTCTAAGAGAGCTCAGGACAGCCAGGAAGAGAAGGTAGGTCAGGGCACATCTGGCACCACAGAGCTGAAATAGTTATTTTCCCTGTGCATGGAGACCCAGAGAGAGTGGCAGAGGGGACATGGTGGTTATTATTTTTTATTTTTAGTACTTCTCGATTTGTTTTTAGATTTGAAATTGCAAGAGCTTCCATGGCAAGCACAAGAGCCTGAGTTCAATCCCCAGTCCCTCCCCCCCGAAAAAAAAAAGAAGAGAGAGCCACTGGGTTTATATATAGTCCTGAAATTTGTGCTCCTGCATCTTCGTGTGAACAATCGGCAGTAAAATTTGGACCATCTTGGCAAGGCCGGGTAGACGTTGGGCACATGCTGAATAGTGCAGGTGGCACCTTGACATTTTCAGGTGTGCACAACATTGTCTGAACACTGAGAGCAGAGGGCCTGCTGCCCCTCTCCACCCGTCCTCATCACTGTTCTATAAAAACGGGTCCAGCCCGCTGGCCAGGCCTTCCATGGACTTCCAGCTGCTGTGGAAAACAGTGGAGGAGGATGGAACAGCTGTGGCTTGGGCAGAACATCAACAGTGGGTCCTCTATAAAGAAAAGGAGCTTGCTGCTCACAGTCAGAAGGCTGGGAAGTCCAAGGCCAGGGCCCACATCTGGCAGAGGCCTCTGTGTAGCGTTCACTCAGGGCAGAAGGCTGACCAGCAAGAGAGCTGAGAGGATGAGATCGAACTCATTTTAGTATTGAAACTGCTCAATGATGAACCCAATCCTGTGACAGCAATGTGAATCTTCATGAGAACAGAGGCCTGGTGACCTCAAAGGTCCCATGCTCCAACAGCATGGTACTGGGCTCAAGAGTGTAACACATGCACTTTGGGGAGACACAGAAGACCAAAGCAGGGTGTGACAGTCTGACAGGGAAGGTGGGAGGGAGGGAGAGAGTTGTCAGTATCACCTCCTTATTCATCTTTGTGTTTCAGTTCCAGAAATCAAACTCAGGACCTGACGCTTCTCAGGCATCCTTGTCCCTCTGAAATACTGGGCACCGTGACAATTCCGCTGGCTAGCCCACCTCAGGTCCAAGCTGCCTTGGTCCTGGAGCACTGGCCTCCTTCCCTAAGACCACGCAGCCTTGCCCACCATCTCTGTATGATATTCTCTTTAGAGCTGCCATTGCTTCCAGCTGGAATGCTAGGGAAGGTCCCCAGTGCCCTCAAACCCAACAGTGATGCGGACATCTTTCAGTTCTCATCTCCAGCGTCTGTGTCTACAAAGCCCTCCTCCTGGGCTTTCCCTCTTGCCTGTCTTTGGGGGTCCCCACCCCTCCCAACTTCTCTTTGCACTTCTTCCTGTACATCTCGGCCTCTTTCTGTTTCACCCCTCTCCATAGGCCAGCCTGCTCTTTGATCTTGCTGAGGTCCTGTCGGTCCTTGAAAAAAGCTGCTTACACCGCCAGGGTGTATGTAGCCATACGCTCTGTGCATTTTTCTTTCATGAGTTGTTAGGATATGAGCAACCATAGTATCCCAGGAGGCTGAGGGGTCATTCTGATCTTCTCCTCACTTGTCCACTGCCACAATAGTAGTCTCTTTTGCTTTTATTTTTTTATACTTTTTCAGATTAAACCTCTTCTTGTCAGCATCATTTTGTTGCCAGCAAGGGCAGTGCTATTTACCTACTGCTGTGCATGGAAATTCTAGTAGGATTGTGCCAGCCAGGGACCTTGTTTTATCATAGAACCTGATATGATTTTGTGCATCATTGATGATTATGTAGTTTTCAGTGAATTCTTTGTTTACATGGACTTGGCCACTGAGCTGTTCTGAGGGGGGTGGGAACCATGGGCCCTGTGTGAGTGAGCAGGTCCCCTGCTTGTAGCCCAGAGTCTGAAGTGCTCCTTACAGATGGCATCACGTCTGAGTTACCCAAGAACATGGACCTCCACAGACAGCATTGTTCTCAGGTCTGCCCAGGACCTAGCCTATGATAAATTCACACAGTGCAGTGTTGAAATGATAGGCCGAGCAGTGTTTCATATTCACAGCAGGAACAGCAGTTAGGAGCGGCAGGCAGTTGTGCTTATTACCATAGCTGAGTGGGCCTTTGGGCCTCTCTCCTTTTCTTTACATTTTTATTTTTACTTTATTTTTCATTTATGTATTTGGTACAGGGTCTCACTATCCAGGTCAGCCTTATGCGGATCCTCTTGTTTTTAGCCTCCCTAGCTGGATTACAGGGATGCACCACCACTCCTAGACTCATTTTTGGCTCAGAGTGCCCTGTAGGTTGGGCTGGTGCAGCATATGGGAGTAGGGATTGAACCCTAGCCCCTGCACTTGCCAAAAAAGGCGCTTAGTCCACTGAGCTACCTCTCCGGCCCCTCTGTACATTTTTAGCTTGTTTTATCTATTTACTTAGTTATTTAATTATTTATGTGTTTGCTACAGGGTCTCATTACGCACTCAAACTCAAAATGATCCTCCTGTTTCAGCCACCCCATTACTGGGATTGCAGGCTTTACACTGGTTTTGGTGGCTAGCTTGGCATGCTTGGGGTTCTGGTACTAGCACAACATGTAGTACCAGGGATCAAACCAAGGTCCTTCCACTTGCCAGGCAGGAGTTTAGAACACCAAGCTATCTCCCCAGACCATGGCCTTGTTTCTAAATGTTGGGGAAGGAAAGATGTGACTGACCATCTAGATTTCTGATATAAAAAGCACCTACACTTTCGGTTAGCTGGCTTTCTTTCTTTTTTTTTTTTTTTTTTTTTAACACCAAGAAAACATTTTAATTAAACTACAGAAAACAATGGTTATACTACAGAATATTCATAAGCAAAGATACACCATGTATTACAAAAGTTACAAAGTTACAAACCATTTGTTTCCTTAACATTTTCCCATATTTTGAGTTTGTGCATGAAGATGATCAAATTTATCATTTTGGGGGAGTAGGAGGCAAAGGTGTATTTATCACCAGCTAGATGTGCTTACCGTAGGCTGCGTTATTTACATGCAGGGCCTGGGTAACTGAGCATGCAGTTGACCGGCATTATAATAAAGTGGATAGCCATTTTTTTCTGCGCAACAAGTCATCTTTACTTAGGAGCCATCTGGAGAAAACAGGAAGCAGCCAAGCACTCTGCGTGGCAACAAGCCACTTTAATAGCTAACCAGCATTACTCAGCTGCTCCACAACTGCACCTGGCAAGTCTGTACAAATGTGGGTTCAGATTACCATTAGATCTGAAAGTAAATCATATATAAACAAATTTACACCAACTTCTGTAGTTTTTAATTTTAAGGACTGAAGGCAATGTTGGGTCAGTCTCTTTGACAGCTTTAGGCTGTGTGTAATGGCTGCCTGCATACATTTCCTTAAAAGTCAAGAGGCCACAAATCAGGTCACCAATCTGTTTAATTTCAAACAAAAAAGTCACTATATAAACAAAATGAAATTTTACCTCAAAAATTTTAGTGAAGTCATTCACCTCACTAAATTACAAGAAATTTGAATAACAGCAACAAGATGACACAAAAAAATGAAGTTTGCCACCTGAGGCAAAGTTGAAAACAAGTAAAAAGTTAGATATTACCAAATAACCTTTTCAATAGCCAGGTGCTTGTTCCAAGGACTGTTCGATGGACGCATGGACTGAGTTGAGGTCCTTTCCCCCAAAGACTGGTGATGCTGCTTGCCGGCTATAGTTTTCTTACAAGGACAGGGCTCGCTCCTCTTCTGGAGACTTGGGGGGCTCTTGGGTTGCTATCTGGACTTCAACTCCCTCTTGGACACGTGGGGAGGACTTCTGGATCTGGAGCGTGACTGGAACCTGGACACCGCCGAGGACGTGGACCTGGGGCTTCCCGAAGATCTGGGCTTGGAGGTGGACTACGAGCAGGAACGCACTGGGGAGCGGCCGTAGCAGGATTGGACCCGGAGCGACCCGGGTGAGAGCTGCCAAGGCGGCGCCTCCTGAGGGCTGCGGGCACCTCCTAGTGAGTGGAGCCTTAGCAGAGCCACACCTGCCGGCCCCACCCCGCCCCGCCCCTGCCACCTTAATCTCTCCACCAGCACAAGGCAGGTGGGTCCCTGCCCTGCCCCTCCCCCGTCCATTGCCCCTAGGCTCTGGTGTCAGTAGCCGCCCTCATACCTATGTGGGGTGGCGGGCGGCCCCTGGCAGCTGTGGTGCAAGTCAGTCCAGCATGGTGTCCTTGGTGT
The DNA here is from genome assembly GCA_004027165.1 of Ctenomys sociabilis. Taxonomy (NCBI): domain Eukaryota; kingdom Metazoa; phylum Chordata; class Mammalia; order Rodentia; family Ctenomyidae; genus Ctenomys; species Ctenomys sociabilis. Next base: position 14,984 of record PVKA01008143.1, on the reverse strand, counting down.
CTTCAGTTTCGCATTTGTCCTGGAAGCAGACAAAAGTGAAGCTGCTGGACTCCTTGATGTGGTGGTCCGGCGGAACACAGACATCATCAGCCCGCCCTTGCTTCTCGAAAACACAAGGTGTGGGACAAGGCGCTGTATGCTAGGTTATCACCCTTGAGAGAGGTCACGCCCTCAACATCGGGAGGCGGGCGACCTTGGCTCAGGGTTGTGAAAAGGCCCCATGAATTGACACCCAGACGCTAATGCTCTGCCAGAGCAGCGGCCTCCTCGGGAGGGAGAGGCCGAGGCTCTACTAAGTCAATTGCAATCCTCCTGAGGAAGCCACACACACACACACACACACACACACACACACACACACACACACACAAAGGCAGCACAAACAGCAGCTATGTGCACTTGAGCAGCCAAATCTGGCTTTCTGTTACTGTAATAAAGTACTTGAGACTATCAACTTACACAAAGGAAAGGTTTGTTTTGGCTCATAGTTTTGGAGATTTCAGTTCCTGGTCAGTTGGCACCACTGCTTTGGGACTTATGATAAAGCAGCCTATCAAGGTGGATGTACCTGGTGAGAAAATACACTCACCTCATGGCCAGATGTGAAGGACATAAAGAGACAGAGGCCCACCATCTCCTTTGGGGCCATCCTCCGTAATCCAAGACCTCCCACTGTATCACAGCTCTTAGTTTCCAGTACCGCCCAAAGTATAGCCTCCAGCTGAGGACCAGTCCCTTGACATGTGAGCCTCTGTGGTAAGATCCCGACTATAAGAATGGCCAGTGGATACTGAGAGATATTCAGCATCACTGGCCATTAGAGATGCAAATTAAACAACTTTCTTGCCCCAGAAAGAATGGCCATCATCAAATACTGTAGCCATCGACACTGGCAAGGCTGTTTTGTAGGAAGAAGGACATGCTGGTGGGAATGTAAACTGGTACAACCAGTGTGAAAATCAGTGTGGAGATTTCTCAAAAGACTAAAACTAGACATTCCATTTAACCCAGCTGTTCCTCTTCTAGGTATCTCCCCAGAAGAGTTAAATACATTATTTTAGAGTGATACATGCATTCCCATGTCCACAGAGGCACAAATAATAACTAAATCTTAGATATGGCCTTTATATTTATCAATGGATAAAGGAATAAAGAAAATGTATTTACATGCAGTGGAGTATGACTCTGCTTTAAAGAAGGATAAATTTGACTCATTTTTAGGAAAATGGATGGACCTTTAGATTGTAGTGTTAAGGGCCAGGGAGATGCTTCCTTGGCAAGCACAAGGGCCTGAGTTCAATTCCTGATTCTGCAAAAATAAATAAATAAAAATAAAAAATGCAGCATAATATTAAAAATTAAGGGCTCATCTTTAAATATCGCTTGATACTGAATCAGGGATTTCACTGGTTGCTTTGAAATGAGATTGTAATGTTAAGTGAGATAAATCAAATGCATAAGCTTAAATATCATGTAGTTTATCTTACATGAAAGACCCAATTATAAATAAAAAACAAAAGATAGATAATAGGAGGGAAATTTTTTCCTAAAAGAATTCTTGGCTTATTGACCATTGTGATTCATTCATGCTTATAATATTTGAGAGCTTAAAAATCTAAGCACTAGACTCACAAACCAATATTGTTTCTCCATTCATGATAATAGAACTTTGTTGTCTTGTCAAGTAAATAAACCTTTGGATGTTAAAAAAGAAACAAACACTAGAGCTAGGCTTGGTGGTGCACACCTATAATCCCAGCACTTTGGATGCTGAGGCAAGAGAATTGTGAATCCAAGACCGGCCTGGGCTCCCATATGAACTCAAGGCCAGCCTATACAGCAAGACCCGATCTCAAAAAGACCAAAAAAAGAAATCATTAGAGACATGTATAATATGAAAAAACATCCAAACCATAGCATTCTTTCAAATACACTAAATTATAAAAATAATGAAAAAACCTTGTAATACAACTAACATAGAGCTTTTTTTGATTTATTACTATTCCATTGCTATCCGACACCTAGAATCTTATAATTTAGACTATAATTGTACCCGTATTTTAAATCTTTTCCTGTTTTATTTGTATCTTACAGTTACACTGTAAGCACTTACCCAACTTTTCCAAATTAGCAATCTTTAGTACATTGTTAATAGGAAGCTTGTCAGGCATGTACTTTTATTACTAGGATTAAAATGTAAGAATGGATTTTTAATTGTTGGTATATATAAAGTTTTCTTTAAGAAGCACATTTCTTCTCACTTAAATCCTCTTTAAAAAAATAAATTTTAAATTAGAATAGGTTTAGATTTACAGAAAAACTGAAGATAACAGAGTTCCAGTATCCTGACCCATTTCTCTGATGCTAACATCCTACCAAGAATCCTGACCCTCCTCTTTTTCCGGCTAGAACCATGGAGGGTGTAGAAGAAAAGAAAAAGAAGGTTCCTGCTGTGCCAGAAACCCTAATGAAAAAGCGAAAACATTTCGCAGAGCTGAAGATAAAGCGCCTGAGAAAGAAGTTTGCCCAGAAGACGCTTCACAAGGCGAGGAGGAAGCTCATTTATGAAAAAAGCCAGGCACTATCATAAGGAGTACAGACAGATGTACAGAACTGAGATCTGAATGGCTAGGATGGCAAGAAAAGCTGGCAACTTCTATGTCCCTACAGAGCCCAAACTGGCATTCGTTATCCGGATCAGGGGTATTAATGGTGTGAGCCCAAAGGTCCGCAAGGTGTTGCAGCTTCTTCACCTTCGCCAAATCTTCAATGGCACCTTCGTTAAGCTCAACAAGGCTTCAATTAACATGCTGAGAATTGTGGAGCCATACATTGCATGGAGGTACCCAAATCTGAAGTCAGTGAACGAATATACAAGCGTGGCTATGGCAAAATAAGCGAATTGCCTTGATGGATAATTTATTGATTGCTTGATCTCTTGGTAAATATGGAATCATCTGCATGGAGGATCTGATTCATGAGATCTATACTGTTGGAAAACGCTTCAAAGAGGCAAATAACTTCTTGTGGCCATTCAAGTTATCATCTCCACGAGGTGGAATGAAGAAAAAGACCACCCATTTTGTGGAAGGTGGAGATGCTGGAAATAGGGAAGATCAGATCAATAGGCTTATTAGAAGGATGAACTAAGGTATCTACCATGGTGTTTTTATGATTTGGTCAGTTAATAAAATATCTGCTTCCAAATTGAAAAAAAAAAAAAAATCCTGACCCATTTCTCTGATGCTAACATCCTACCAAGAATGGTGTATTTGTTACTGTTAATGAGGCAATACTGACAGCCAGCATATACTAACATTGAACTGTGTGACGCTCTTTTCTGTTCTGGGATCCTATCTAGAGTATCGCATTGCATTCAGTCACTGTTGTGTTGCTCTTTCTCAGACTTTCCTTGGTTTTGACAAGGAAGTTTTGAGGAGTACCAATGTGGCATTCAGTAGAGGAGGGATTGCATTATTTGTCTCATGCCTAGATTGAAACTATGAATTTTGACCAGGGAGACAGTCTCAGTTACTTTTCTCTTGTTGTGGGGGTAAAGCACCCAAAGTGAAAGGGGGAAAGGTTTATAGAGGAGTCAGCCTTGATTGGTTGGCTCCAAGACAGGGTAGAGGGGCAACAGTTCATTTCCACAGAAGACAGAAAAAGCAATGGGAGAGGAGGAGAGACAAGCCTCTTTCTATTCTTTGTATTATATTCAGTTATGGGATTAGGGTGGTGTCAATCCATTCAGTGGGCTGATCCATCAATCCCCCAGTAATCCTGGCACTGCACCATGAATCAATCTCAAACTCTAGATTCAGCCACCTGAGGAAAAAACCCTATGAGTACATGAGGTTGTAGGCATCGAGACACAAACTATCACAAAGACCACACAGGGTAAGTGCTACTTTTGTCCCATCCCATCCTCTCCCCTCCCATCCCATCCCTTCTCATCGCATCAAGTGTGTACACTGTCACTATGACACAAGGCTAGCAAGGAAGATCTTGATGACCTGGCTGAGGAGATCAGCAGATTTCTCTAGTGAAAGGTTCTCTCTCCATCCTTTCTATACTGTCCTCTTTGAAAGGAAGTCATTACACGTAGTGCACACTTTGTATGAGCCATTAACCTCAGTTTCCTTGAGGTCACAGAATCTACTATAATCATTCTGTGAAGAATTCTCCCCTTCTTCCCTCCCTCTCTTCTTGCCTTCCTTGTAGAGGAGGACCACCTGGTTGGCTCTCCTTGCAAGAAGAACAGCTGTCTCTGTTTTGCCTGTGCCTGGCCCTGTATTGATAAGTACAGAGTTGGCTAGGGCTTCTCCCATCCCTCCAATGGGCTTTAAGTAATGAAAATTGGTCTAGTTGAGGTGCTGTGGCATAGTCCTGGCAGCAAGGTGACAGGGCAGTGCTATCCCACCTCCTTAGCTGCCCCAAAACCCCATGTGAGCTGGCTGGGAAGGAGAACCTTGCTCCAGACTGTCAGCTGGGATGGAGCCTTGAGAACAGATTTCTTTTGTACTGATTACAGTGTTTTGTAACATGTCAGAGGTTACGCCTTATATCTTGAGTGTGGTAAGAGTCACTGATTTATGCCCTCTAAAGTGTGAACTTCATGGTTTTTAAATCATGTCAGTTAAGAATCCCTTCCAGAAAACAAAAGGAACAGCTTTGACTATGTGCCTAGTATTTCATTTTCTATGCTACCTGTGTGAAATTAGACAATGAACACATTGTATTTTATGCTGCTTATCAATTGTTCTGTGAGAAAAGTATGTTTCTTTTTGCTGTGTAAGTCCCTCAGTGTAGACATATGTAAATATTTTTCCTTTAGCTACATTGGTTTGATTTGATAATTTTTGAATGTTATTGATCATTGAGTGAATCATCTCTATATGAAGATACAAGCTTAAAAAAATAAAAGATGGAGATTTTAACATTTTTTAAAAAAAGAGACCAAGTCTTCCCAGGGCATAGAAGATTACACATTGGAAATGAAGCACTGACCTCCAAGTATTTGCATACTTCCTTGACTTGCATTATGTATATTATCATTTCTGCATATCGCATAGTGATTTAGGCCTTCACAGCACTCACCTGCTTCTACCCTAGCAGCTTTGGTGATGAGCAAATCCCAAAGTGTGCAGTGTGAAGTCCAAGCCCGGCCTGGCAGCACCTCCTGGCCTTTTGTTCTCTATGAGCTGCCTGCCTGAGACCTCCCCAGTTGAGGAGTGTTACACTTTCCTCAGAGTTTGCCAGCTTGAAGGTCAATCTCATACCCCCCAGCACTGTCACGCTGAAGTACCACAGTCATGTCTGAGTACATTCTTGGGCAGCGCCACCCAGCAAGCAAGCCAGATGGCCATCAAATAGCTGTCACCCTGGGTTGTGCTGGTGCCGAGAAGCTGAGCGCTTGGTACAATAGGCCAGCAGTTTGAGGTGGACACATGTCAGCAACCATGGCCCTGATCTCGCTGCAGCCCAAACTGCACTCAGAAGCCCTTCTCCAAAATGTAGCCTTTTCTGGGCTGGCCATATAGCTCAGTGGACTAAGGCACCTGCTTAGGTAGAGCACAGCAACTGGGTTTCAATCCTGAGCATGCTGTGCTGGTGCCACCCCCAAGCGGGCTGAGACTGGAGTTGAGACCGGGTATTGTGTCACCTGCCTGTAGTCCAACACTTGGGAGGCTGAAAACAGGAGAATCATTACGAGTCCAATCTACACAGTAAGACCCTGCACACCTGGTAGACCCTCTCCTAAATAATAATAATAAAAAAAAAGCATCACAGACAGCAACATGTCTTCCCAAAGATCATAAATCATGACCAATCATAGAAAATTGAATGCTTAAGAATTCATTTCATCAAGGAAGTGAAAGACCACTACCACAAAAACAGTGATGCTCTGTAAAAGGAAATGAAAGAAGACACTCACCAATGGAATGATATTTCTTGTTCCTGGATAGATGGAATCAATATAGTCATAATATTGTTGTAGACAGCTAAATTAGATAGAAATATTATAGGGAAGCCCAGCCTGGTGGTGCATTCCTGTAATCCCAGCACGTGGGAGGCTGAGACAGGAGGATTGTTGTGAGTTTGAGCCACACCTGAGCTACAAAGTGAGCTTAAGGCCAGCCTGAACTGCATAGTGAGACCCTGTCTCAAAAAGACAAAAAAAAAGAAAAAAGAAAGAAATATTATAGGTAGTCAGGCGAAGCTGGGTTCTCAAGGTGACAGCACGGAAGACAAGATACCTTACAACTGTAAGAGGGAAAGATGCTCCTGCTGTGGGACAGACCAAAAGAACAAAGTGCTGACCTCCCTGAAGATAAGCATCCAGGATGGATCAGCACCTTGAGGAAGCCAGGAAGAGTCACTAGTCCAACTGCTACCGGCTGGCAACAGGATAAACTGTTCTGTATTCTTGCCTGCTTGCTACATTACTCACTTCCCCATTTGACCCTCACTTAATCAATTGTACCTCAGCAATGGTGCTTGTAATCTCATTGGCTGACCATAGTTTTGTCCTACCTCACACCGACCTAAGCAAGTTCCCATGTTCTCCACCTTAGACCCACACAGTTTTACTCTATAAAAGTCCCTATAAGAGACAGCTTCCTTGGGACAACCCGTTTGAGCTCCCCTTCTGTCCCTCTTGGACCGCAGCTTTCGTTCCTAGTAAATATTCTGCTCTTAACCTGTTTGTTCCTAAAATTCATTCTTTGGTTTTAGAGAACACCAAGATACCTCATCCAGGTATCTTTCAGGTTTGGAGTTTCATTTCCTCTATGTCAATATAACCATATCACTAAAATTGATGCACAGATTTAATTCAGTCCCAATCACAACATTGCCAAAAGTAGAGAAAACAATCCTAAAAGTACCTCACAGAACTAGAGAAAACAATTCTAAATTTCATGTTTTACCAGAAAAGAGCTAGAATAGCAGCAGCAGCACTCCTGGATAACAAGGAAAGCACTAATGTGAAATTTCATTACAAAGCAACAGTGATGAGTCAGTGTGATACTGGCACAGACATGCAAATCGGTGGCAGGGAATCAATGATATGGAAATCACCATAGAGCATACAGATACCTGATCTTTGGAAAAAGGAGCCAGAAAACATAAATTTCAGGAAAAAATAATCTGTTTAATAAATGACACTGGGGAACTATTTCATTGCTGGCCCCTAGAGGGATGCAAGCTAAAACAACACGGATTCAATCTCAATCTAAAAAGAATGGCTTGAATCAACAATAAATTCTGGAGATGCTACTGGGAAAAGGGAACATTGTTGTGAGGAATATAAATTGATTCATCCACTGTGAAAGTCAGTATGGAGCTACCTCAAAAATCCAACTCATAAATTCCACTGGACTCAGCCGATCCCTTTCTAGGTATCTTCCCATAGGACTTACACGCAGCACATCACAGAGACATGCATGCCTGTCTTTACTGTCACTCACTTCAAAATGGCCTGTATGTCAATGGGCAGGTGAATAAATATAGAAAATGTGGCGTTTCTACACAATAGCCATAAAGAATGGGTATGAAGGCCCAGTGAGATAGCTTAGAGGACTAAGTGCCTTCTTGGCAAGTGTAGGGACCAGGGCTTGATCCCTGGCCCCACATGCTGCATTGGCCATGCCCCTGGGCACACTAAACCAGCCCCTGAGTATTGGCATGGTGGTGTACCCCTGTAATCCCAGAGCTGGGGAGGCTGATAACAGGATCACTAGAAGTCTGAGCTGTGTAGTGAGACCCTGTATCAAACAAACAAATAAATAAATGAGCCGTTTGTAGGAAAATAATTGTACCTTGACACAATCATGGTAAGTGAAATAAATAAAATCCACAAGTTTGGTACAGTATGATTTCCACTACATAAAAATCTTAAATGAAGAGGAAAACAAAAGACTGACCATAAGTACAGGGAAAGATTTTATTCAAATGAAAAGGGAATGCAGAGATGGAGGGAGAGGGAGGGAAAGTGGATTAAAAAGTAATGTGATATGTGCACTTTAGTCCTTTGATGAATGTTCTAATCCATATTTGTCTTACATAGCACTTCCTACATTATTACATTTGCTAATATTTAAGTAATTTCCAACCAACTCCCCACTAAAAATATAATTATATGTTAGCCGGGCGTGGTGGTGCAGGCCTGTAATCCCAGCACTCGGGAGGCAGAAGCAGGAGGATTACTGTGAGTTCGAGACCAGCCTGAGCTACGAAGTGAGCTTAAGGCCAGCCTGAACTGCATAGTGAGACCCTGTCTCAAAAAGAAAAAAAATAAAAATATAAATATAATTATTTGTTAACATATAGTAATAAAGAATAAAATTGAAAAAGTTTATTGTGTAGAATGTAGAAATTTGGACATACTTCTCGTTCCTCTCTGATTAAATCCAATAAACTGCCTGTTCTGGAGAGGTGGCTAAGATATACTTATTCTTTGGTCTGAATGTCAGTTTTTACAATATTTGGTACACTGAGGTTGCTCAAAATAATTTCAGTGAGTTTATATGTTAGTAATTGCAATCTTTAGTTCATAGACACTGAGGTTGCTCAAAATAATTTCAGTGAGTTTATATGTTAGTAATTGCAATCTTCAGTTCATAGACAATTAGAAGACAAAATGAAATGATATGACTATCATGTAACACCTAGAGTCAAAATCTCAAGTATTTATAAGAATAAAGAAACAATTAAAACTTGAAACAAATGAAATTATTCCAAGTGTCATGGTGCCCACCAAATGCCAGCATTTGAGAAGCAGAGGCAAGAGGATTGCTATGTGTTCAAGACCAGCCTGAACTAGTGGCCTCTGAACCAAGTACAAATTGATTGAGAGTGATATATTTTCTCTTCTTCATTTGACTATAGATTCTATAAAGGCAAGAAATGGTCCATATAATTCATTTTTCCATTTTCAGACATAGCAGAACACCCTTTACAAATAAGATACTCTTCTCTTTTATAAGTGAATGATTTCCAAAGTCTCAAAGTTCTAAGACCTTATAAAAACTCAAATATTGTTTGTCCATTTTGTTCCAGAGCTCAAATCAAACAACTTTACTTTTAGCACAAAACCCATAGTGTAATAAGCCCTTGGATGACTGTTCTAATAATCCCATATTTGTCTTACATAGCACTTATTATTACATTTGCTAATACTTAAGTGATTGCTGTTATTTCACTTATTCCTGTAAATTATAATGTAAACAAGAACAACAAAAACTGTTTAGATCATTACTTTCTCATGCTAAAAATAATTACCTAAAAAATATTAATGACCCATTAATCATAAAGTTATTACAAGAATTCTCTGCTTGGGGTCACCATGAAATACTATAAACTATAAAGTGATTTAATGTTATCATGGTGTTAGGAGAGGGAATTTGTGTGCTTAATATATTACCCTTATTTTCCAATCTAAAACTCATAAAGACCACCAACCTGCAATGAAGTCAGCATAACTAATACTAATTTGTTATGTTTTACCAAAATCCCTTTAAAATTTCATTTGTCACATTAATTCATAAAGAAGTTGTTCGTTATTAAAAGAGGATATAGTATTCATTTCACTTCATTTATCAAGAACTCATACAGTGAAGGATACAATTATAATTCTTAATTAGTTGTTTTTTTTGTTTTGTTTTTTTTTTGTCTTTTTGAGACAGGGTCTCACTATGCAGTTCAGGCTGGCCTTCAGCTCACTTTGTAGCTTAGGCTGGTCTCGAACTCACAACAATCCTCCTGCCTCAGCCTCCCAAGTGCTGGGATTACAGGCATGCACCACCACGCCCGGCTTCTTAATTAGTTTTTAATAAAGCCTTAAATTCATTGTCCTTTTGGATTTGAATTTTACTACCTTTCAATGACTAAAAATATGAATAGCAAAGTAAACTTTGAGAAAAGAAAAAAGAAGTGTCATCTTTATTGCCAATAGGACACAAAAACATGACAGGTTTTTTTATCAGTTATATTCATAAAACTGGTGTCAGTGAATAATTGTTGAATTTCTAGGAGTGTATTGGAATTTCACCATTCCTGTGAAAAACTGAGGAAAGAGCATTATATCTTTTTTCCTCCTGAGTTTTTCATTTTAAATTATCTTTTTAGGAGACTCCATGTATGTCCAGTTTGCTCAAGTCGCTACTACCTCTCAATGTAAAATCTTCTCACTTAAGCATCTCACATAATTATTATCTCCATTTACCTGGGATCCAAGTTCTTTATCTGAAATTCCAAATTTAACATTCTGCTTTCTAACTTATCCCTTGTCATTAAGGAAAGCAGTTTGATACGTTAACCTAATATTCATTTTATCATTCGTTGAATTTATATTTTCATTTTAAAAGTGGATATGTAGGGGCTGGGGAGATTCAGTAGAATTAAGTGCTTCCCTGGCAAGTGCAAGGGGCTGAGTTCAATCCCTGGTTCTGCAAAAAAAAAAAAAAAAAGAAAGAAAAGTAGATATATAGAGTACTTAAAATGAAACTTCTTAGCAATTTTTAAAAATACAGTGCATACTAAACAATAATTGGAATTTGAACAACAGATCTTCTAAATGTGGTCTTCCTATTTAATTGATACTTTATGTCCTTTATACCTTTTGGCCTCTGCCTCCTCCACATCATTGGACTCTTTCTTTTTATAGATTCCATGTACCAGTGAGGTCATGCAGTGTTTGTTTTCCTGTGTCTGGCTTGTTTTGCTTAGCATAACATCCTACATGTTCACTCATCCTGAAGCATCACAAAAATTATAAACATAAAAGGTGATGCCAATGAACTAGCTTTATTAGGCCACTCATTCCATCACACAGATTTTGAAAGTTAATATCATGCATAACTAATGATTTTACTATATATGATTTGATATGTAACAAAAATTAAATTAAAATAAAATTAATATAAAAAATTAGATGTGCAGCAATGGTGCTACTTTAAGTTCATTTATCAATATTAATAAATTGGCTTTTGTACATAGACAGCCTAACTTCAAGAGTGACTTCTTATGTACTTTCAAATATGAGTCCTAGTTGCTTATCTTTGCTCATGTGATCAATTCTTTAATTATCAGAAAAAAATACCATTCAATAGTTAATCTAATTATCATTGTGCCCAAATGTAATCTTTAGTATTAAATAAATCTACGATACTCTTAAAAATGAATTTTCTTTTTTTGCCTATGTCTTATAATCTGAGCAACTACTTTGAAGATAACAATACTCATTATAGTAATCATTGTTAGTCTCCTGTTGTTTTGAAATTCTGTATCATTGTTTCACTGGTTTTTCTCTTCAAAGGAAAAAAGAATTATGCTTTTGCTTAAAGTTATTAAAGTAACATTGTATTGAACGTATCTTTGATAGTGATTATCCAAAGACCTCAGAATATTTTCATGAAGATGTGAAACTGCAGTTGTGCTACATGAATGAGAATGAAGAACGCCTCAGAGTATTCTGAGGTTGTTTCAGAAGGGCACATTGGCAGGTATGTAGAATACGGTACAGGCCTTGCGGCAATGGCATCAGTATTTGAAAGAAAACTACCAAATTCCAGTGCTGACAGAAAGTAACAGTGAAACTTGTCTGTTGTACCCCCACACCTGGAGAGTAGAAAAATGCCAAGAACCAATTAATATTCCCATGAAAAATATAGTAATTGGAAAGCAATCAGCAATTCAACTGCTCTGGGATAGTGAGTGACTTTCCAATGCTTGCTATATAGTGAAGAACTGTCAGAAAAACAGGGGTGCAGGTAAGCAACCTTCATTTTTCCAAAGGCAATGCACACCATCTATTATGCTGTTAGGGTCCCAGAGCTGGAGACTCAGCACTTAACTTGCACATAGGTTCGGGTAACGGTTAACCGCATGTTACTTCATTCTTGAGCCAGATATACAAACAACAGGGTTTTTGCTGTTGTTATGTACTCTCTCTCTCTTTATTTTTTTCTTTAGTAAAGCTGGATGACAAGATTGGGTAGTTCTCTTATAATTTTCCAGTGCTGTAATATTATGACATTTATAAAAATGTTGAAAATTGCTGTTTGACTCTTTTTCTTCTGGGTTTATTGGTGCTGTTAGCACAACTATATTTCCTCAAATGCCTAAGGCTTTTATGGACCATCTCATAATTTTCAAAATTAACATCTACTCACAATTTTAACATGAACTATGTGTAATTAGCAGGTATATACAGGATTCACTATTTTAACTAGTAAAATATTAACAAAAATGAAAGTGTTGGCATTCTAGTATTTCTGACTAGCCTCTTAAGCAGTAGAATATTTTTGAAGAGGTGGCATTATTTGCAAAATTACTTCTGAGGGAAGAACTACAGAAAAATAAATTTTATTATTTGATTACAAATGTGAACAGGTAAGTCTACATCAGTTTACTAGCAAAGTATTATGTTTTGGTCCTGAGCTTTGAAATATTTGAGAAATGTTGCTTAATGACTAAGTCTTAGACTCTGTGAAGCCATTCTGTTGGCTAGTATTTGGTAGACAATATTCATGTTGTCATCTAGGAGGCTTTTGCTATTCACAGAAGTTGTTTCCATATTTATATTCCTGCCAGATATTTTGCAGTACATGGTTACCATAGAAGGTTCTATGTGACAGACACGAAGTAATTTTTCTTCACCTGAAAGAGAATGAGGATGTAAGTCATAGAAAAGCTTAGAGGAGATTGTAGATGGACAGCTTACAAAAATTGTCGTAGGTCAGAAGAAACTTGCAACATAAAGAGCTTTGTTAAATTTCATGAATAATATATATTCATATAACTCGGATGATCTATTTTATACAAGTATGTAGCTAAGAAATTGACACTGCTCTTTAATAATGAAAATACTAATTCTAGAAATATTTTAGAATGAAAACTCAAAAGCAGCCTTTATGTTCATTCCTATCTATTGCTATTTGCTTTACATTTGATCAGGCAGGTGCACACGAGTCATCTCATTGCGGGTTGCTGTCACAGAGAAAGCAACTGAAGTCCAGAGGCTTCAAGTTCATTTCTCTAGCAAAGGAAACTTGATATTTGTCTGAACTATAGCAATTGTTAGTACCAATGGGATGTTAGGCTCTGCGGTATGTTGTTCATTTAAGAATATTTATGTGTTAAGATTTTACCATTTAGGTGAATAAAGTATTGTTCTTGCTTTCTCCAAAACCAGACCCTTTATGCTTTTGTAGGAGGAGACTTTCCTGACCTGTCTCTCTCTTTCTCTTTTCAGAACTGGGGATTGAACTCAGGTCTTTTGCACTTTCCAGGCAAGAGCTTATTATACTGAGCCACTAACCTGTCTTATAACACCCAAAGCACCATTGTCAGCTGTGAGCACCTGAGCAGACCAAATGCTATAGCATCTTTACTTCATGAGATTATTCCTAGCGTTCTTGAGCCAAGGCCCAACAGGGCCCAACTCTGCATCCTTCAGAGGCTGAGCACTTCAGAGGCTGAGAACAAACTCCTTTTATTAAAGTGTTTGGTTTCCTGCCATACCCCTAATTCTCTTTTGTAGGTGATGTACTTGAAATTAGACTGGTTCATTCTCAGAATAGCATAACTCTGATAATGTACTTTGGCCTCCTGACTATCTTAAGTAGATAGAGAAAATAGCACAAGTAGGAAGTTCTCTCTGGCCTTCCCTCCCTCCTTCCTAAGGTGGCCTTGGGAGGCTCCCTCAACTTACTGCCATCATATCATATCCTCCAAGCATACACTTCTGCATGTCTGTCTATAAATATAGTTTCCTTAGTATCTGGGTCTAAATTCCTCAAGATTCCTTTACATATGGGAAACATAAATTCATTATATATTTTTCCCTTTACTCTATCCATTTTTTTTTTTTTTTTTTTAAACAGGGAGGTAAGGGCCAGCCAAATAGCTCAGTGGATTAAGGCCTCTGCTTAGGCAGCATGCAGTGGCTGGGGTTCAAATCCCCAGCATGCTGTGCCATCCCCGCCCCCTGGGCAAGCTGAGACGTGATTGAAACTAGGAGTGGTTGGGTATACCTGTAATCCCAGCACTTGGGAGTCTGAAAACAGGAGAATTACTAAGAGTACAATCAGTGTAGTGAGGCTCTATAGATCCTGTACTAAATACAAAACAAACAAACACAAAAACAACCAAACAAACAAAAAAATCCCTACAAGTTTAGGTACCAATTGAGAGGCAAACTCATAGGTTACCAAGGAACACAGCAAAAGAAATAAAAGGGACAGAGACCAATAAAGGTTTGGAAGGGTAGAATGAGATTAGAAAATTATTTAGAAAATAAAATCAAAAGATAAAGAAATGTTTGCTGTATGCTCTGATTCTGAAGACAACAAAGTTAGGAACAACAAAAACAACCACTGCAGTTTGGTAATGAAGGGGGTACTAGGACTTGCTCAAATTCAAATTAGAGTGTTTACCTTACCTGTTCATCACTCAGGACTGTATCATTCATTCAATAATAGTTTATTCCTTTTTGTCCTTTTTTGCAAAAGGTCTTGTGAAAATCTTATTCATAATTCTGAATTATTCCTCTCACTTTCAGGGTAAATGAATTAGATATATTCCTCTGTATATTTTGGCTATGTATTTACTTTAAGTACAGCTTACTCTGGCATTGTTTTTTAATAATACAATTCTCATTGTTTTTTTTTTTTTTTTTTTTTTGGCGGAACCAGGGATTGAACTCAGACCCTTGCACTTGCCAGGGAAGCACTTATTCTACTGAGCCAACTCCCCAGCCCCAATAATACAATTCTCAAAAATTGATAAAACTATGCATTTCAGCCTATCTAACCTATCTATAAAGAACTAGTTTTAAAATGCATTTGGCAGGCCGGGCGTGGTGGCGCATGCCTGTAATCCCAGCACTCGGGAGGCTGAGGCAGGAGGATTGTTGTGAGTTCGAGACCAGCCTGAGCTACAAAGTGAGCTTAAAGCCAGCCTGAACTGCATAGCGAGACCCT